>JAADXX010000355.1:0-28295 GCA_023338025.1 Phytopythium oedochilum | reverse complement strand
GTTCATTTTTCAGTTAATATCAGTTTACTGTTATTTTCGTAATATTTCATCCGCAGTTGTAATTTACGGTCTTACGCCTTTCTCGTGTCCCACATTTGATTTGGAAGATGCCTGTTGCTCTCAACATGAGGAATACGGTATATAGATTTCAGTCAGAGTTCAATTCTATCTCACAAAACACGGTTCTGCCAGTTCGCAGAACAGGGTGCTCCCTGCCCGTTCGCCGCAACCTCAAGCGCGAGAAAGGCATTACGTAGACCGCCACCCGGACGTGAGTGAGACCCCGCCTTGGACGAGCGAGAGCATGGACGTGCTGGGCAAGATCGTGGGCGGCGCCGGCTGCGCCGTGGACGGCACCGTGGCGGCGCAGAACCCGCTGTCGCGCGCGCTGGACGGCGTGCTGCAGGCGCAGGCGCGCGGCGCGGGTCCGGCGCGCGCGCAGGGCCGCGGGCAGGCGCTGCAGCCGGGCTACGCGCGGGACTTGGCGGCGCAGATGCAGCGCCAGCAGCTGGGCGCGGCGGCGGACGCGCAGTTCCTGCAGGGGCTCGAGCAGCAGGCGGCCATGCACCGGTCGCAGATGGAGGCCGCGTTCCGCGCGGGCGAGGCGCGGCCGGGCATGCACCACGCCGCCGCCATGGAGGCCGCCTTCATGGACGCCAAGCGGGCGCCGCCACCGCGCATGATGATGGCACCGCACATGATGATGGCGCAGCGCCCGCAGGCGCACGAGGCCTGGGTCGACGACTTCCGTGGCGCGAGCCCCATGGACGCCGCGTGGCAGACGGCCGGCAAGACCCCGCACGAAGCCGCCTGGGAGCAGGCGCGGACGCCCGCGCCCCACATGTACCGGCCGGTGGATGCGACGCCGCAGTTCGCGCAGGCGCCGGAGGAGTCGGTGGCGGCAGCGGCGGCGGTTAAGAACGCGGACGCGCAGCAGGCGTCGGCCGACATGGCGCGCGCCATGAGCCAGAACCCGGACCCCAAGTGGCAGAACAGCGAGTTCCTGCAGTTCATGAACCAGGTGAGCTCGGGCGAGGTCGAGCTGGACGAGGAGAAGAACCAGGTGAACGCGGCGGGCGGCGTCCGCATGGAGGGAGCGCTGGAGGGCGCCTGGGGAGACGCCGCGTTGCCCGAGGTGCGCGCCAACCGCGACATGTTCGAGTCCACGTGGGCGAGCAGCGGAGACGCGATGGAGGGCGCGTTCGCGGACGCGGCTGGCGCGCAGGCCGGGCTTGACGCTGTCTGGGAGGCGGAGACCAAGGCGGCGGCGCCGGTTATGGGGAACGCGCTCGACGGCGCGTGGAGCGACTCGCGGACCGAGGAGGAGAAGGCGATGGAGGGCGCCTGGGCGGGAGAAGACAACCTGGTGAGTGCCCTGCGCGAGTGAGTGATGATGATGATGATGCATGGGCCGCCCTTGTGCTGATCCAAGTGCGTGGACAGGAACAACTGTGGGAGAAGGCGATGGCCGAGGCGCAGACGACCGACCCGTTCGAGGACGCGTGGGACAACGCGACGTCGAGCGAGTACGTGTACAAGGCGGAGAATCCGTTCCTGGAGGCGTCCGAGAACTTCCAGAAGGGCGTCGAGTTCTTCAAGTCGGGGCACCTGGACGACGCCATCCTCGCGTTCGAGGCGGAGGTGCAGCAGAACCCCGAGAACAGCGAGGCGTGGCGGATGCTCGGCGAGTGCCACGCCGAGAACGACGAGGACAAGAGCGCGATCGTGTGCCTCGAGCGCGCGGTGGAGGAGGACCCGTACAACCTGAGCGCGCTGCTGGCGCTCGGCGTGAGCAACGTGAACGAGCTGAACCCGCAGGGAGCGCTCAAGACGCTCAAGGCGTGGGTGCAGCACAACCCGAAGTTCCACGGCCTGGAGATCCACGTCGACGAGTACAGCGACGGCTCTCTGATGGACGAGGTCATGCAGCTCATGCTGCAGGCGCGCGCGCACGACCCGAGCGACTCGGACGTGCAGGTCGTGCTCGGCGTGCTCTACAACGTGTCCAAGGACTACGACGCGGCCGTCAACAGCTTCAAGACGGCCACAAACGACCGGCCAGACGAGTACACGCTGTGGAACAAGATCGGCGCCACGCTCGCCAACTCGTCGCGCTCCTCGGAGGCGATCCCGTCGTATCATCGGTGCGTGGGGTCCTGCTTCCATTTGACTGTGCTTTGGGCTCGAAAGTACTCACGGCGTGTGGTTTGCAGAGCGCTGGAGCTCAAGCCCCGGTACGCGCGCGGCTGGCTGAACCTAGGCATCAGCCACGCGAACCTGGGCAACTACGAAGAGGCCACCAAGTGCTATCTGCAGGCGCTGAGCCTGAATGGCCGCGCGGAGCACATCTGGAGCTATTTAAGAATCTGCTTCACGTGCATGGAGCGCTTCGACCTCGTCAAGCTGGCCGACACGCGGGACGTGAACATCTTCCGCGACGAGTTCAAGCTGATCGACCTCTGAGCAGGCCAGCGCTGTATGCTGTATGTGCGCGCGCGAACAGTCGGTCGATTACCAAGCGCGCGTAGATGGTAACCCCTGAACGAGTTGGGCACTTGCTGGCTGGATGACCGCGTTCCTGCGACAGGAGTGCTCGTTGATGGTGGCTTGCTGCTGTGACAGGTGACAGGTGACAAGTGGCGGCGGCTGCGGGATCCGGCGTCTAGTTACGCGGCGCGACCCTCCGGTGCCCTGCCGCCTCTTCCTGCTTCCAACTCAAGCGCTCGACTCTTCAGGCACGCGGCCAGTCCCCATTCCGGCCAGCTTCCCCGCCAGTGAGCCCACACACACACACACACACACACACACCAAGCCATGCCGGCGGTGCCCGTGGAAGACTCGTTCGAGCGCCTGCGCGCACTAGAGAAGAAGCGCTTCGAGGCCGAGCGCAAGGGCCGCATCCCCGTCATGGACGCCGAGACGCTGCGCGAGCTGTGCCTCGAGAGCGACGGCTACGAGACGCCCGAGCTCAACGACAACCTGTACGCGCACTTCCGCGGCTTCCAGAAGATCGAGGGGCTCGCGCCGTACTGCAACCTCAAGGCGCTCTGGCTCGAGTCCAACGGGCTCTCGCGCATCGAGGGCCTCGCGCCGCTCGCGCACCTGCGGTGCCTCTACCTGGGCAAGAACCTCATCTCGGCCGTCGAGAACCTGGAGGCGCTGCGCGAGCTCAACACGCTGGACCTGAGCGAGAACCGCGTCACGACGCTCCGCGGACTGGCCCAGCTGCCCAACCTTGCGTCGCTGAACGTGGCTCGCAACCAGTTGTCGAGCGCGAGCGACCTGCGCGAGCTCGAGCGGTGCGCAGCGCTCAGCAACCTCGACATCAGCCACAACCGCATCGACGACAACCAGGACGAGGGCGACGAGTCCGTCCTGGCGGTGCTCACGCGCGTTCCGCAGCTCAAGGCGCTGCGCATCACGGGGAACCCGGTGGTGTCGCGCGCCAAGCACTTCCGCAAGGCGTTCATCGCGGCCATGCCGCAGCTGGCGTTCCTGGACCGCCCCATCTTCCCCATCGAGCGCGCCAGCGTGGCGGCGTGGACGCAGGGCGGCAGCGAGGCTGAGCTGCGGGCCAAGCGCGCGTTCGTCCAGAGGGAGAATGACGAACGCAAGCGCACGCTGCACGAGTTCCGCGAGTGGCAGGCGCAGGTGCGCGAGCGCCGGCTGCTCGAGATCGAGCAGGAGAAGGCGAGGAAGCAGCTGGAGGAGGAGGCGGAGAAGGAGAAGGCGTCGGCGAGCGACTGCGAGGTGGAGCTGCACGGCTTCCGGGGAATCACCAAGGGCGAGTACCTCCAGCTGGACGCCGTCGAGCGCGCCAAATGGGACGAGCGCATCCGCCAGGCGCACGCCGACTCGGCCAACGACAGGCGCGCGGTGCTGGGCGACGGCATCGCGCGGCTCGGCGCCTCGTTCTGGGCCGAGAGCGCGCCGGTCGACAAGCCGGAGTCGGTTCTCAGTCCGCCCCCTCACGACGCCGCGACGTCGTCGGTCTCCACCGCCCACGCGGCCGCCGAAAGAACGGCCGCTCCGTCTCCCCGCGCGTCTCCGTCCTGCCCAGCGGTCCCATCCCGCGATGAGGCGACGGCTGGTCCGCCCCTGCTTCCTCCGCCGGCGCCGGGCTCTCTCGGCGGCGGGCGAGACGAGGCGGCGGCGGCGGTGGGGCCGCTGCTTCCTCCGCCGGCCCCGGCGTTCGGCCGCAGCGGCGTCTTCCCGGGCCCCAAGGGGACGGAGCCGCGCGAGACGTGGGCGCAGCTCCAGCGGCGCGCGAGCGAGGCCCCGTGCCCCGTGCGTCCGCCGTCGCTCCCGTCCGTCTTCGCGGTGCGTAGCGCGTGATATAGTGGGACTGTCCGGAGGCTTGGACCCGCGACCTAACGACAGCAATTGCCGCGCAGAGCGAGCCGCGCGACGGCCCCGGAGCCGACGAGGACCAGCCCGAGCGCGCGCTCACGCGGGCCGAGATCCTGCGCGAGCTGCGCGGCGACAGGGCCGCGCGCGTGGGCGACGCGCCTCCACCGCCGGCGCCAGCGTTGCCTTTCGCCTCGGTGGTATCCAGGCCAGCTTCAAGCTACACCGACGTCCGGGACCTGGACTAGGCGCGACTGTCTATTTCGGCCAGTAATATCGCATGAATTCTTTATTTTGGCCAATCAGGCGTTGTCATCGCCTCGAGCAGGAGCGCATGAGGATGGGGACACCATCTCCGTCGCTACTGTACGGTGGTGAGCTGGTGGCGCGTGCGGCAACCCCACGTCCTGCCATCTAGTGTTCCTCGTGCGCATCGGACGATTTGCAGCCGCATGAAGGTCGAGTTCGAGCGATTCGCAGAGACCGAGCCAGCGTGTACGTACACAAATAGGGCCAGCACTGCAGGCTACAGCTTGGGATTGGCTAGGAGACGAAGCGCAACAAGCCCAAAGTGCTGGATCTTTTTGATCCAAGAGTGAGCAAAAGCGGCCAATGGGTCAGTCCATGCGCTCGCCGTTCGGTGTCGCAGACCCGCGAGCTAACGACGGAGTTGGTTGCTGCAGACTGCAGGAGAGTCGCGCGACAGCCTCGAGTGTGCTGCTGCATCCGATCTCAGTTGGGGAGATCCTGCGCGAGCTCCAGCAGTTGGTTGCTTCACCCTTTGTGGCAGCTTCAAGCACCAACGCTCGCGGTGGATGGATGGAAGGAATATTATAGCCAATGAACGCGCGGTTCGTGTAAAATCACTCGATGGGATTGGGTGAACGGATGGAGGGTGCCAAGTCGGGACGCGGGGTGGAACAGACCTGCGACATGTGCTGTTGTGTTGAGCGTTGAGCGCGCGCTGACCCCTCTCTATCCCGGCTCTCTTGGCTTCACTATAGTGTGGGTGTGTCACCCACGTACCGCAGCCCACAGATCGATTGTACGCGACTTGCCGACAGAAATAAACGCCAGGCACACACTTGCGACCGACAACGCCGACTTGCCCCTTATTTGCCTTTCGCGCCAGTTCCAGACAGGCCTTCCGCGCAACCGGCGGCACTATCGATCGCACGCCCCAGCACCGAGAAGAGACAGCGGATTGCACCCCGACGGACGCCTGGAGGACGCGATGCTGGCGCTGCTCGTGTGGCTGGCGCTGCTCGGCGCGGCGCTCGGCGCGGCGTTCACGCTGGTGGGCGACGCGCTCCTGTCGGCGCTGCTGCGGCTCTTCGCGCCGGGGTTCGTGGGCGAAAAGTTCGCGCTCGTGTGGTCGCTGCGCGCGGGGTCGCTCGAGATCCGCGACCTGGTGGTCTCCAAGGCCAAGCTCCCGGCGCTCGAGCCGCTGGCCGGGATGCCCATGGACCTCGACCGGCTCGAGATGAAGCAGTTCCTGTTCCGGTTCCCGGTGTTCGATCGGCTCTACCACCAGACGCCGCTCGAGTCGACCGTGCAGATCTCGGGCCTACGGATCGCCGTGAGCCTCAACACGCCCGAGAAGTGGATGTGGTCCAACGAGGAAAACGCGGAGCGCTGCCGCCAAGCCATCGAGGCGGCTGCCAAAGCCCGAGTGCAGCGCGTGCAGGACTGGACCGCGGCGGTCGTGCACAAGCTGAAGGACCTCGCCACGATGCGCAAGACAGCCAGCGACAAGAAGAAGCAGGGCAAGACCGAAAAGCCTGCAGCTGCCCAGCCGGCGGCTTGGCACAAGATCGTGGACGAGGTGCTCGACTCGTTCTCAATCGTTGTGCAGTCGTTTTCGCTGACGATCCGCGACGAAGACTCTGGCGCTGGCATGGGCATTGCGGTCGAGGGATTCACTATCGGACGCAGTGTTGCCGATGGAGAGCGCCGCAAGCGCCGCATTCAGCTCCAGGAGTTTATGGTGTTCCTCAACGCCAAGCCTGGTGGAAGCGCCGACGCATGCTACCTGGTCTCGCCGCTTTCGATGGAGATCGGCGTCTTCATGCCGTACATTTGCCAGGGTTTACTGGCTGGCGCCAGTGTTGAGCGCACATTGAGGCTTGAGATCGCGTTCGACAGCTCGAGTGAGGTGTCCGTGCAGTTGCTCCCCGTCCAAATAAAGGCGCTGCTGAGCATGCTTCGCAGCATCAACCAGTACTATGACTGGCACGAGCACGCCAAGATTGCCGACGAAGACGCCTGCGTCGAGTTGACTCCCGAAGAGGCAGAGGAATACCTGTCGCAGTACTGCCCGCAATGGAAGTTTGAAAACGAGACTGGGTTTCTCATGCAGATTTACAAGAGCCGAAAGTTCAAGGACGAGATCGCGGCGAGACGTGCGCGTCTGGAAGCCCTGGAGTCGAAGGTTCTCGCATCTCGCCTGCTGTACCTGCGATCCTTATCGCTGGAGTGGGACATCCCAGAAGCCGGAACGCCGCTGCCGTACACAAGCGACGATGTTCGTCAACGAGGAGCGCTGCGCCGTTTCATCAACAGCCCGATTGACAAGTATATTACGGAGATGCCTGAGGTGGAGCCCATGTTTCACCGGTTCGAGATGGGCATCACCATGGGGAAGATGGAAATGACCCTTGTTGCCGACGACGAGAAACCGATTCTTTCGTTTTTCGCGAATGACTTCTCCTTGGACGTCGGCTACGCTCTCGCAAAGGTGAAGAACAACGAGACGTCGTTGGAGGTCGGTCTGGAGATCGTTCGGTTCGGGATGCTTGACAAGCGGAACGGGTACTCGAACGTCTTCCATCAGCTCTTGGACAAGAACCCCGGAGGGCAGCCGATGATGCGCGTCCATTTGCTGCAGCACGGTGACGGATTGCTGGACGTGTCAGTCACGCTTAGCGACTTCACGATGCTGCTGGTGTTCGACCCATTGATGGCGACGATGCACACTTTCCTGCCAGCGCTGGAAGACGACGAAGTCACTCAGATGCGCTTCCTTGCGTGTGAGCTTGCGGATTCGAGCAAGTCGCCCGAGCGAAGGGATGAAGCAACGCCGCTGTACATTGAAGATCTGCCGCAGGAGTACTCCCCGCTGCTGCTCGGTGGCTCGCCAATGTCTTGCAAGATCAAGATGAAAGGCTGCGAGTTCTGCTTGCTCGGAGACTCCTCCACGTTGAAGTCGCACGTGCTTGCGTTTACGTCGGACATTCAGCTGGAGATAGTCAGTTCAGCTCACCACGAAGCTATCGAGATGGAGCTCGTCGACGTTGCGCTGGTGCCGTGCACCGTAATCCTTCGCGAAGACGGGATTGAGCTGGACATTGGCGACGTGCGAAGTATATTGGAGCTCGAAGGCGAGGGTGTCGATTTGGCACTCGGGTACCGCCTGACTGTTGGTAACCCCAAGACGACGTCGCGGGGTTTGTCCGAAGAGTCCAAGTCGGAGGCACCCAAGAAGCCAGCTGCCAATCTTTGGGGAGTTGCTCGGAGTGCGGTCGCGAAAAAGCAGATCGTCGAAGTCGAACACCCTGTCGTTGAGAGGGAAGAAGAAACCGCGGCTCCTCCAAGCTCGAAGGACCGTACCAAGGTTGGAGCCCGCCGAAAACTGTCGATGCAGATGTCGGACTTCGCACTAAACCTGTCGCCAAATGACCTGGGCGTGCTTCTGAGCATTGGAAGCTCATTGACTGAGTCGATGGCAGAGGATGCACACGTTGTGAACGAGCGCAACGAACGAGCAAGCCGTATTGAGAAGGCGCGTCGTGTTTTGGAAGAGCAACGCTACCTGGCAAAGCTGAAGGGAGAGTTCAAGCTGCGCGATATCGACGGCGGCGGAAGTTTGGATGCGACGGAGATCTCGGATCTTCTCAAGAGTGCCACCAACTGTGACAATTTGACGAATGACGAGTTCGAGGCTACCGTGCAGGAGTTTCTCTACATCGTTGACAGCGACGGGAGTGGCGATGTCTCAATCGAAGAGTTCGAGAGCGCTCTGCGGCGGGACAAGGTGCTGTACTCGCGAGTGCATCGCAGTGTTGTCTCTATTACTGGTCAAGAGTACGTCGACCCTTCCATGGAGCGAAACCGCGTCCCATATCTTAGCGGAAACATGGCCAACTCGGTGGCCAACTCGATCGAGCTCGCCGCATTTTGGAAGCGGTACGAAGAGCAGGTCGGAGCCACGAGGACGTCGCTGAACGGGATGCCTGTCTCCGTGGTGCAGAAGAAGATGGTGCGAACGTTCAAGAACTATGAGTACGCTCAGGAAGCGTGGTACCGACTCGTGAACCCAAGTTTGGTGAAGCCGGGAGACCAGAGTGGGTGGGTTCTTACCAAGGAAATGGACATGGGAAGCCGCGGCGACACGATCGACCAGCTGCTTTCGAACCTCGGCGAGGATAACCGGCCGGCCGCGCCACTTCACCGTGGTCCAGCGACGGACATGCGCATGTATGTGCAAACTGTTGTGTCGACCTCGTTCGGCGGCTTCTACATTCGCCTTATTGACGACATGCTCCCGAGAGGCGTCCCTGCGATCGAGATTTCGCTCGAGGAGCTGGTGATCTACGGCAACTTTTCAGTCTGGGAAGGTGGTGCTTCTGTTGTCGGCGGATCCGACTCCCAGCCTCAGCGCCGGTCCAAGGACAACTGCGGCGTCGGAAAGATCAGCTTTGACGTGTACGGCAACTACTACAACCTGAAGGCGCGCCAAGTGGAACCATTCATGGAGTACTACCAGGGTATTCTGGACTTGAAGAAGGACCCGGACTCGCACGTCGACGTCGTATACTCATCGGACCGGTACATGCAGTTGAACATCACGTCCGCGTTCATGGAGGTGCTCAACGCCAACGTGAACAACTTCTCGAAGGCGGAAAAGGTGTCAGAGCGGATTCGTCCGCATATCCAAGAGGAGGGTGGTCTGTTCTGGATGATGAACGAGTCGGGCGTCAACATGAAGTACTTCTTGGTGGCGAAGAAGAAGGAGAAGACGCGCACGAAGGAAGAGATCGTCACCTCCGTGACGGCTGTTGCGCCAGGTCAAGCTCACGCGTGCAAGTTGCTCAATGTGAGTGAGGAGCTAAAGGACTTTGAGCAGCAAAGTTTGAAGGAGAAGCAATTGCGAGCCGCATTCAGGACTGCTGATGCCGACGGCAGCGGGGAACTCGACGCGAACGAGGTCCGCACTGTGCTTCGGGAGGTGTATGCTGAAGAAGAGCGACAGCAACGAAGCGGCGGGTCTTCGCTCTACAGAAGAAGCGACAGTGCGATTCAGAGCGAGCAGGATCTTGACCGGATGGTTGAAGACTTTATCGCTCTCGCAGACACTGACAACTCGGGCCTCGTCTCGTGGGATGAGTTCAAGATCGCTATCTCGAAGTCGCGCGCAGCTGTGGAGCGATTCATCAGCCTGAACATCGAGGGTTTTGAGGCGATCGACAACATCCCCCTTTCGTCAATCGGTCAGACTCAGGTGTATGAGCTGGTTCCGCTGTTCGAAGATGTGAACGCGGAGAAGTCAATCGCTGCGCTGTACGAGGAAGGCATTGAGTTGCTGACGAAGATTGAGAAGCCGACACGCCACGAGCTTCACCGAGCGTACGCATGCTTGCGCCGGGTGAAGGAGATGGACCCGTTTTACGAGTGGATCGACTCGTACTTTGCTGAGTGCCTGCGCAAGTACTTGCCTGTGCTTCTCGCTGTCAACATCATTGTTGATGGGTCGTATGGCTTGCAAGTGAAGGTGTCGGGAGCCGAGTACATCCGCAATGGCACCGCAAAGACCGCCGAGTGTCTGCTTCTGGACGCGAAGGGGGAGCCTGCGTGGCAGAACCCACCCCAGCCAAACGGCGAGCGCTTTTATGTGCTGCCAGCCTACGAGTCGCTATGCATTCCGCTCGACCTCGTTGACTCGGGGTCCTTCGCTATTCGTCAGATCGGCGAGAAGGACTGGAGTAACTTCCTACCGCTGTCCGTAGCTGAGCAGCGACTGTACAAGCGGTGGACGCGTTTCGAGCAGCTTGAAGCACAGAAGATTCAGCGAGGCGACATAAGGAGCTCGACGTCGACGGCCAAGACGGTCGAAGAGAAGATGGGATCTGATGTGATGTTGCCGGATCTCACGAACCGTGCGTCGCCAGGGTTGGAGGTGGTTTACCCGTCGACAAGCATCATTGACAATCAGCCGACTTCAGTCATCGAGAAGATCTCAGCGAATGACTCATTGCTAGGAACGTGGTCGCTGGTGATCCAGCCGCAGCTGATCCTGAACAACGTGCTGCCGTGCGGCATTGAGTACGCGATTGTGCAGGCGGACGACTGTCCCCGAGACACTCTAGACACCAAGGGCGAGCTCCTTGGCGTTCCTAGCACGCCGTCCTCTAAAAGGTCGAAGACCCCGAAGACTCCGAAGAGCGCGACGAATGCGGTGGACTACTTCGAGTTCGTCAATGAGGTCAACTCGCGCAGGATGTTCGTGGAGAGTGGCAAGTCCATCCAAGTGTTTGGGCTCGATCTCTCTCGCCCAGCGCTCATGAAGATCCGGCTCTGTGCAAGCGAGTCTGACCGCTGTCCTATCTGGAGCGCTCCGTTCCCTATTCATCTGGATCATGATCGCGACACCTTCAGCATGGAGGCTTTCGAGCTGCGCTTCAACGACGGTCCAGGGTGCATCGTTCAACCAAAGTGGGAGGCGAATGCTGCGCGCACTGTCGTGTTGTACGCGCCGTACTGGGTTCAGAACCGCAGCGGTCTTGATCTCCGGTTCAAGGTGCCAAAGGGGTACATGTGCACGGTTGAGGAGCATCGAACATATTTCCCGTTCTCTCGCGACGTTCCAATCATGGCGGTGGCTCCGTTGGACAAGGCACTGATCAGTGTGAAGCCGTACCAGGAGACGCCGAGCGCATTTGAAGCCGAGTTGCCTCGGACGACAAAGCACAAGAAGTACCTGCCGAACTTTGACAAGCTAAACTGGACGGAGCTGCAAGACATGGCTAGCGTCGGTACCAAGGGCGAGCTACGGCAGGGCAGCGGCGACTCGATGTTCGTGCTGTCGTTCGAGGTGCGCGCTGCGCCTGGGCAGTTCTTCCGGTCGAAGATTCTGGTGATTTCGCCGCGCTACGTTGTCACGAGCCGAGTCCCTCGCCCATTCCAGGTGACGCCGTTGCTGTTGGACAAGAAGGGCTACCGCAGTAAAAGCCGCATTGATGAGTCGGCGGACTGCACGCTGAAGCACGACGAGTCTGTTATTCTTTACCGGTTGGCCAGTTCGGAGAAGTACGTTGCGGGCATTCGTCTGCGGGATGTGGTTCGGAATGAAACATTGAAGACCGCTGGCGAGTGGAGCCCTACTCTCCCGCTGTTCAAGCTGTCAAGCCAGCTCAGTGAGCCAAACGTGACCAGTAACCTGGCGGAGGACGCAGTGGTGTGGACGCGAGGCCGTTTGGGCGATGGACCGATTTACAACATTTCTGTCCAGGCTCTCGATGAGATCGTGTACGCTGAGGTGAAGGACATCTCGTTGACTCCGCAGTACCGGATTGAGAACCGCTCGACGAAGCATTCGTTCCGCTACACGCAGTACGGGGTGAAGGGCGTGGAAGAGATCACCATCGGCCCGTTGGAGTCGCACTCGTACGCCTGGGACGACCCGAAGGCGGACCTTCGGTTGAAGGTGACACCAATGCTCTGGAAGGTGCCGACTGTTGTCGATTTTATGCAGATCGGAGAGGTGACCGGTCTGACACCGACGAACGTCCACGCGGAGGTGTACATTGATGGTTCAACCCGCGTGTTTGCACTCGGGGACACTACGTGCTACGCCGATGTGCGCCAGTACGCATTCCTGGACGATTGGTTGACCAACACACTGATTGACATGGTGCTTCACGGTGTTGGAATTACGCTCGTTGACAATGAGCCCCAAGAGATCCTGAACATCACGATGGAGAACATCCGGTTCAGCTCCGTCCATGGCTCGCGCACCTGCGAGTTCTCCGTCCACCATGTCCAGCTCGACGATATGACTCCGAACTCAGCGTACCCAGTCGTCTTGGCACCGACTGACAGCGGATTCAACAGCGACAAACGTGAGGGGTGGCTTCCGCAAGATGGCGAGGTGCCGTTTTTGTGCCTGACCATCGATTCGTCGCCACAGACTGACATTATTCTCCTGAACGAGTTCAACCTGGAGCTGCGCTCTCTCGCTGTCAAGTTAAACCTGGAATACGTGATCGGCCTCGGCAACCTGCTGTTCCAGTTCATCCCGGCTAGCGACGAGGAAGCTGTCATGCAGCAAGGCATCGACACGAAGACGAAGATGCTGGTAGCAGAGTTGCCGACGCCCGACCCTGCCGCATCGGCTGGCATGCTGCTCTACTTCAAGCACTGGCGCATGAGCGATTTCGAGTTTGATCTGGTGTTTGACTCGGTCCAAGAAGACAAGGGAGAAGGCATCTCGGCGTTCCTCGGCCCAACGCTCGGCAGTGTCGTGGGTGGGATTGCCCACGTCACGCCCCACTTCTCGTTCGACGAGATCACGTACAAGAACCGCTTCTTCTACGAGTACGATCTGATGTACGACGTCATTCTCAAGGTCGTGTACTCGGTCGTCGGTCAGTGGTACAAGATTGTGGGCAGCGTTGAGCTGCTTGGAGACCCGATTGGCCTCGCAACCGACATTGTTGACGGCTTCGCGCTGGCGGCTCGTCAGCTGAAGCGCGATGTGCGTGGCAAGAGCCGGCGCAAGGGCGAGAGTGCGTTGACGGTCGTGCAAACGGTCTTTGGCGCGCCGCTGTTGGCGGTCAGCAAGGTCTCGAACGGTTTGGGCGACGTTGTCAAGAAGGCGGTGGACTTCAAGAGCCAGGAGAACCCGAACCAGCCGCGCCACGTCCCGGAAGGTATCATGCAGGGCGGCGCAGTGTTCACCAAGAGCTTGGCGTACGGCGTCGTTGGATTTGTGAAGGAGCCTGTGCGTGGAGCAAAGCGAGCTGGTGTCAAGGGCTTCGCGAAGGGTATCGGGCGAGGCACGATGCAGCTGGTCGCATCTCCAGTCGTGGGCACACTTGGCGCGGTGGAGAAGTTCTCGCAGTCTGTGCACAACACGACGCACTTGCTGGACGAGAAACACTTTGAGGGGACGCGTCGTCCGCCGCGAAACCTGTCAGGGAACCCGCTGAAGCAGCTGACAGACTCGAACATCATCACGGAGGTGGAGGTGCACTGCCTTCGCATCGAAGGGCTGCCGGAGAACTCCAACCCGAAGGTGGTGGTACGGATGTACACGCAGACGGAGGGCGGCCCGGCCACGGACATTGGGGAGTACAAGACGACGACGAAGCGCCACACGGGCTCGCCCAAGTTCGACGAGTCGTGGCTCATCAGTGTGGCGTCGCTGGACACGTTCATCGAGGTGAACGTGTTTCACAAGCGCAAGCCGATGCCGAAGAAGCGCCTTGGCTATGTGCGCCTGTCGATCGACGATATCTACCGCGACTTCGACGCGGTGCCGGCCAAGCTGCTGGCGGACACGAGCGCGAAGCTGCGGTTGAAGCGGCGGAAGCGCGTCCGGGGCAGCATCCTGAGCGAGCTGGCAACGTCCAGCTCTCAGTCGATCGCGGTTCGCGATGACTCTTGGCGGCAGCGTCTCAGTCGACCGAAGACTGGGAGCTCGCTGTCTGCCGGCGATTTGGCGGACGAGGACGAGGACTTTGACGACTACGAGGCGGACGCGGACCTGCTGCTGTCGCAGCCCGTGTCGACGGGCGCGACGTTCCCGCCGCGGCCCGTGGCGCTGGACCTGCTGGACTGCGAGACGCCCGCCAAAATCTTCCTCAGCATCCGCTACGTGAACGACATGCGCCGCTACGCCTAGGGTGGAACTGGTTGAAGCGGCCGAGTGACCAGTCGCTCTCGCGAGGGAGGTAGTCGTGCGTGCTCGCTGATTTTATAATAGTTGCCGTTGACTTAGCAGTACCGTGTCGTATCTCTGAGTTGCTAATTTCGGCGACAAAAGGATGGCGGCGCGAGGGGTCAAGACGGTGGCGCATGGCGCGCTGCAGCGGTGCGTCGCGCGGCCGCATGCGGGCGAGCGGGCGACCAGAACGGCGGTGCTAACCGAACGCGCGTGCGTGTAGCCTGCCGTACGTGCACACGGCGGCGGAGATCCAGGAGATGAAGTTCTGGCGCGCGACGGTGCGCGAGAGCAACCGCGTGGCCGACCCGGTCAAGCGCGCGCGCAACCAGACGTCGCGGCTCATCAACCTGCAGCTGGCCAAGCTCTCGGCCGTGACGCGCCAGGCGTCGCTGCGCTTCCCGGCGCTGCGCCAGCTGCAGCCGTTCGAGCGGGTGCGTCGCGTTGACTTCGAGAGGAGGAGGAGAGGGGAGACGAGGGCGAAGGGCGTGAGGTACTGATGCTGAGGACGCCGCTGCCGCCGACGCAGGACGTGGTGCTGCTGACGCTGGGCGAGGGCGCGTACGAGACGCACGTGCAGCGGCTGCGGCGCGTCTACGCGGCGCTGCACAACGCCGGCAAGCGCCACGAGCGCGCGTGCCAGGACGCGCGCACCAAGCAGGAGGCGGCCGACTGCGGCCTGCGCTGCATCGAGGTGCGTCAACCTACACCGCTGGGGACTGTGTGGCGGTCAAGCCGCGCGCTGGGCTGAGCGCTGCTGTCGCACGCTGCGCAGGAGCTCAAGCAGATCGTGGACGACCACGCGCAGACGCTGCGCGAGGCCACCGACATGGTCAAGGTGCGCGGCGCAGCTCGCCGGGATGGGAGCAGGCGGCAGCTCGGAGCGCGCGACTGACGGCGCGTGGTGGTGGCAGGTGCTGCGCGGACTGCCGCACGTGGACCTGGAGAAGCCCATCTTCGCGTTCGTCGGCGCCCCCAACGTCGGTGCGTGCCGCGTGCGAAGGGGAGGAGCGATGCGATGGCATTCGTCGGTCGCTCACTCCACTCACTCCACTCAACTGTCTATCGGCGGCGGGAGCAGGCAAGTCGTCGCTCGTGCGCGCGCTATCGACCGCGTCGCCGGAGGTACGACCACGCCCAGCGCTCCGTTCGTCCTCAGGCTCTAAGCGTCGCGTGTCGGACAGGTGGCCAACTACCCGTTCACGACGCGCGGGATTACCATGGGCCACATCTACGTGGAGGGCGTCACGTACCAGGTGCGTCGCTCGCGATCGATGGTCCTGCGCAAAGCCGCAGCTCACGCCGCGCGCGTCTACGGTAGATCGCCGACACGCCCGGTTTGCTGTATCGCCCGGACGCGCACCGCAACGCCATCGAGAAGCTGGCGCTGTCCATGATGGAGAAGACGCAGGCGGTGCGTGGCTCTACTACCCCCATACGATCCGTTCTCAAGTTTATGGAGCGCTGACGGCGTCGCGCATCGCCCCGCAGGCCATCGGCTTCGTGTTCGACCCGACCGGCCAGTCGGGGACGTCCGTGCTGGACCAGCTGTCGCTGCGCGAGGAGCTGCTCGAGCGCGTCACGCGCGCGCGCGCCGACTGCCAGTGGCTCGACATCGTGTCCAAGATCGACGAGCCCGCGGCCGACATCGAGTCGGTCAGCGGTCGGTGCGTGCTGCTGCTGTCCGAATCTAGCGGTCGTCGTCGTCGTGGGCCGAGACTCACCTGGCTGGCTGCTCGTCGCGCGCAGGTTACCCGCGGCGCCGTACTTCCTGGTCTCCTCCCAGACCAACCAGGGGCTCGTGGAGCTCGGTGCCGCCGTCCGCGAGGCGCTCGTGGCCCAGCGCCCGCCTCACGGCGCCGACAACCTCGCCTCGGATGGTGATACCTACGATGTCGGCGATGAGTTCGTGGACGGCGACGAGTTCGGGGAGCGCGATGGCTTCCTGCCGTAGCGGGCGGACCAGTTTGAAGTTGGCGAGTTCCGCTTGGTGGAGTTGACTACGCATACAAACATCAAGGTTAAAACAGAACGGCTCTTGTTTTTTGTTCGATCTTTTCGTATTCTCGCCAAAGAAGAGAACTGTGACACTCGAGTGTATGTCTCTCTCTCTCTCTCGAAAACTTCCGCGTCGGAAGTGCGTGTTCATGTCACTAACCCGCGGGAGTGCCCTCGGCCACCGATGGGCCAGCAGCGCAGCTGGTCAGTCGGGAATCCGCGCGGGAAGCGAGAGAAGCGGCAGGATGCTGAGCAAGGCGGCGCTCGAGGGCATCGCGGCCTACAAGTACAAGTCGTACGTCTCCTTCTCTCTCTGTTTGTATGTGTGTGTGTGTGTGTATGTGTGTGACTGACGCGACTGCCGACGGACGGACGAACACGCAGCGGCACGTACACGGTGCTGGACAACGTGCTGAACCACTTTTGGACGTGGGCCGTGCGGCTGCTGCCCGAGTGGATGGCGCCCAACCTCGTGACAATGCTGGGCACCGTCGTGATGGTCTCGACGACGCTCGTGCAGCTGTGGTTCACGCCGCGGCTGGAGGAGCCGTGCCCCGCGTGGGTCTACCTGCTGTCGGCGCTCGGGCTCTTCTTCTACCAGACGATGGACGCGCTGGACGGCAAGCAGGCGCGCCGCACGGGCGCGTCCTCGCCGCTCGGCCAGCTCTTCGACCACGGCTGCGACGCGCTCTGCACCGTCGTGAACCTGCTCAGCGCCATGGCCACCGTGCGCTCGGGCGCCGGGCTCGGCTCGTACGTGGCGCTCTCGTCCGTCTCGGTCACCTTCTACCTCGCGCAGTGGGAGGAGTACCACACGGGCGTCATGAGCTGCGGCAACGAGTACTACGGCGTGACGGAGGGGCAGCTGTCGCTCGTGGCCGCCCACCTGGCCGCCGCCGCCTTCGGGCCCGGCTTCTGGCAGCAACAGCTCCCGCTCGCGCCATGGGACGTGCCGCTCTGGCAGGCGCTCGTCGCCGCGCTCATCGCCAGCAACGTGCTGCTCGCCTACGGCAACGTCAGCAACGTGCTCACGCGGCCGCCCATCCCGAGCGACGAGCTCGGCAACAAGCACGTGTCCAAGGCGCTGGCCATGGTCCAGCTCGTGCCCATCGGCATCCTGCTCGTGCTCGGCTCGCTCTGGATCATGGGCCCGGACGCCGACAACTACAAGCAGTACCCCGTGCTCTTCCTCTTCCCCATCGGCATCGGCTACGTCTTCTTCTCGGTGCGTCGCGGCGTCGCTCTCGCTGGCTATGCACCCGTTGTGGCGTCGTTACTAACCACCGCGTGGCTGGGCAGACGCGCATGATCGTGAGCCACATGTGCAAGATCCCGTTCACGCCGCAGCTGCGCGTCATCATCCCGTTCGGACTCGTCATCCTGAACGCGTACGGCGCCAGGGTCGGGCTCATGGCCAAGCCGGTCGTCAACCCGATGGTCGCGTCGACGCTCTACGTGCTCTTCATCTTCGGCGTCTACATGCACTTCGTCTCGGGCGTGGTCAAGGACATCTGCGACTACCTCAACATCTTCCTGTTCAAGATCTCCAAGTTCACGCCGCCCGAGTCGGCCAAGACCAAGTAGACGGCGGCGTCGCCGGTCGGTCGGTCAGTCCGCGTGTCTTCGCACTGCCGGCAATAGACGATTAGCACCGTAAGGAGGAACAGGACCGCTGTTCGTGCACAGTCAGAGACGGCGTCTATTGCAGCCCAGAGACGGACGCTCGCGCTGCCATGGCGCTCGCTTCACGCCCAGCGCTCAGAAATCCCAATTGTCCCACTCGTCGCCCTTCTTCTTGGCCGCCGCCGCCGGCTCGAGCTTCATGGCGCCAAGTGGCTCTCGCTTCGCCTTGGCCTCTGCGCGTCGCTCGGCCAGCGTTTTCCGCGGCGGGTGGGCGGTCGACACGGCCGCGCTCGAGGCACTGGCGGAGCTCGCGGTGGACGACGAGAGCGAGGAGGTCGAGGACGAGGACGCTGGGACGCGCAGCCCGCTGCCCGAGAAGGTGGACGCGCCACCAAAGCTCGTGGACGCCGTCGAGAAGCTGCTTGTCTTGGCGGCCGAAGCGCTCGACGAGCCGAAGTCCAGGTCGTCGTCGTTCCCCCAGTTGTCGTCCCCCCACTCGTTGCTCGAGGCGTTCAAGTCCAGGCTCGCTGGCTTCGCTGCGGCGGACGAAGGGCCAGTGCGGGACACGCTGAGCTTCATCCCCGATGACGACGAGAACGACGACGTCGCTCCCGATCGGTTCACCGACAGCGAACCGACAGACGACGCAAAGGCCGAGGACGCCGCCTTCTTCGGGCTCGCCAGGCCGTCCAGGTCGTCGTCGTTGCCCCACTCGTCATCGGCCGCCGCAAAGTCGTCGCTTGCTGCGAAGGAGGCGAAGCCGCTGCTGGAAGATGTCCGACTCGAGCTCCCAATCCCACTAGCGCCGTTCTGGAACCCGCCGTTGGCCGAGTACCCCGATCCGCTCAAAGAAGGCGGCGGCGTGGTCTTCGCCGAAGGAGCGTTTGCGATGGAAGCCGAAGATGTGGACGACCCGACGCCACCGACAATCTTGCCTACGTTGGACGCGACTGCTGACGTCGCCCACGCGGTCAACGAGGACGCGTATCCACCGGCAGAGTGCGAGCTGGAGGCTGCCGTCGCGGCGCCAGACGCAACCGCCGTGTCATTCTGGTCCACGTCCTCGCCGGCTTCTCGCTTCAGTGCCTGCTCTCTCGCTTGAGCCTCTTCGCGGACCTTCATCTCTGCGGCTTCGTTTGTGACTCTCTTCATGAAAATGTCCATCGAGATCGACGCCTGCTCGCGAACAGAAACAGACACGTCCAGGAGCAGGGGCGAGATGGCTGGGATGATGCTGCTGGCCATGCCCTGGACCGAAAAGTGCTCCTATTGTGTGCATCGGAGAGCATCCAACTCCCAGTCAGTCGCCACTCACCGCTCTTGGATAATCTCCACAGGAATGAACGCACCTCGCACGCAGTCAGAGAGCGGAGACCGGCCAGTCGGGCGTGGGGGAATGGGTCGCGCATGGCTCGGGAGAAGGCGGGGAAGAGCACCTTTGGTCGAGTCGTCGCGTTCAGCTTCCCGGCGATTTTCCCCAGACAAATGGTCGTATTGGTGCGGATGGCTGGCTCTGGATCCGCCTGGACAACAACGACAGGCAAACGCAACAGTTAGAGCGGCAATCGCACACATTCAGCTACTCATTCGAGGGGAACCGCACCTGCAGCTTGGCAAAGTACTTCATCACGCGGGTGTTCAGGTTGCTGTCCGAGAGCTTGTCGGCGATATGGAGCATCGACTTGACTGTGAGCTCGCGCAGCACGGGCGCCGAGTCCGTGAAGCCGCTGCAGATGTTGTCAAAGATGACCGAGCTGTTGACGAGCTTGGCGTCAAAGTGGACCGAGAACTTCTCCATCATCTGCAGCAGCTGCACGCGCACCGCGCGGTCGTTGCAGCTGAAAAGCTTGACGATGATGGGCAGCACCTGCTCCTTGAACTCTTCGGGCGAGAGAGAGGACCCGATCTGCACCATCGCCGGCAGCATGTGGCTCGCGGACGGGTCAAGCCGCACGGCGCCGCTCTTCCCGCCCGTGGCTGCGCCAAAGTCCACGACGGCCTTGAGCGCCGGCAGCACCTTGTGCACGCCGAAGGAGCGCGGCAGCGAGTCGAGGTTCGCGCACAGCTCCTTGTAGTACTCGACCTTTTCCTCCGGCGTCTTGACGGCCAGGTTCTCCAAGAAGTCCATCCTCTTGATGAACGGCGTGTCGAAATAGCTCGAGCCGAGCACCTTCTGGGGGCTCGGCCGCCGCGCTGGCTGCGCGTCGATCGCCTTTCGGTACTGGGTGCGGATCGCGGGCGGGATGTTGGTGGCCGACGGCAGGTCCGCCGCGCTCATCTGGCCGTTGAAGACGTAGTACATGAGGCACGCGAAGCCGTACATGTCCGGCGCGTAGACCGGCCCCGTCGCCATCGACTTCCACTCGCGGCGCTGGCACTCTGCGCAGTATTGGTCAGCCAAGCAGAGACCCTCCATAGCCATGTCGGAGCGAGCGCGGCGCACCTGGAGCCTTGTAGTTGGCGTCTGAGTACTGCTCGAACGCCGTGTAGATGTAGGACGGTCCGTCGTTCGTCATCTCGGCCGTAGTCTCAAACCCGCCGAGCTTCCAGTCGCCTCCCTGCAGTTTCAGACACCGTCAGTCTGCCGCTGCAGCTCCAAACACCGGCGTCCTCAGTGAGGACTCGTCACAGACGCACCTTGGTCACGAAGATGCTCTGCGGGCCAACGCGTCCGTGCAACAGCTTGCAGTCGACGTTGATGAACTGCAGCGCGAGCAGAACGCTGCGCAGGCCCCAGGAGACGCTCATCTGGAACTCGTCGCTGCTGTCGCCGTACTCCATGCGCAGCGCCGTGAGGTACTCGGAGAGCGGCATGACGCGCTCCGTGACGAGGATGACGGGCCCGTTGTTGGGCAGCTCGGCGCCGTCGAGGAAGGCCAGGATGTTGGGGTGGCGCAGCGTCTTGACGCGCCGCAGCGCGTTCTGCGAGAGCTGCGCGGCCGGCTGGCGCGACTTGAAGATGGACACGGCCAGGCCCGCTTCCGCCTTGCTGCGGCCCGAGTGCAGCACGAAGTCGGGCAGTCCCTCGAAGACGACGCTCTCGCCCGGCGCGCCGCCCGCGCCCGCCACGTTGCCGTCGAACGAGGGCGCGTCCATGCTGAAGGGCAGCCCGCCCATGGCGCTGGAGCCCACGAGGCTGCTGCCGAGCGACTTGAGGAAGTTCATGCCGCCGCCGCCGCCGCCGCCGCCTGTCTCCTCCTCCTCCTCCGGCTTTCGTACTGGAGTAAACTATATATCGCCCGGACTTCCTGCGGATCGACTGACTTTGCTGCTTTTGCGATACAAAATCACAGGACTCGTGAGAAAACGCCACGCACCGACCTCTCCGTTCAAGAGCGTCATGACATCCCTTCACAAGAGCACGGTCATCACTCCGAAGGAGTTATATTTTTCACCCTCCGATAAACCGTTGATAAAACGTAGCGTTTTGCCGCTTATTTCGAGGCCGTTGAAGCGCGTCACACGACCGACCCTCCAAGATCGCGCCGCGAGATGGACAGCGAGCTCGCCGGCGACGCCTGCGCGGCGGACGCGGCCGCGCTTGCAATATGCAGAGACGCTGGCGAGGCTGGCGCTACTGTTGCTGACGCTGCTGCCGAGTTGGTGGGAACCGGGGACGCCGCGGGCGAGGAGGACGCGGCAGCGGATACCGACGCGGCAGCGCCGGTCGAGACCGAGTATGCTGCCGAGATCGCCAAGACGTACAAGGGCTTCGGGATCTACTTCACGCGGCGCGCTCGCGACGGACAGGACGACGCGCTGGCCGTGGACGGGTTCGTGGAGGGCGTTCGGGAGGAGCGCGAGGGCGGCGCGGACGCGGACGCGGCCGACGGGCTCGCGCGCCTGCAGGTCGGCGACGTGCTCACGCATATCAACGACGTCGACTGCTCGAAGCTGGAGATGGACGAGGTCCTCGCGCTGCTGCGGTCCGCGCCAGTGGGCACCAACACGCTCCGCTTCCGCCGGCCGGCTGCGGAGGCGCAGCGGGAGGAAGAGGAGGCGCCGGACCGGACCGAGCAGCAAGACAAGGACGCGGGAGCCGGGTCCCTCGCCGGCAGCCTCATCGGCGCGCTGCGCAAGGTCAAGTCGCGGCTCAAGGCCGAGATGGACGAGGAGGCCCGGCGAGAGCAGGAGGCCCACGAGCGCTTCGAGAAGCAGTGGCTCGCCGAGTTCGACCGCTTCAAGGCCGCGCACGCGCAGCGCTGGGAGACGTGCTCGTACTCGGCGGACGAGTTCTGCGGCCACATGTACCGCGGCAGCGACGCCCAACAGCGCGCGTACCTCGAGCACGAGTACCCGACGCTCATGGAGGCGTGGAAGGAGTCGGGCGACCTGCCCAACGCGCTGCCGCAATGGCCGCCGGCTAAAACGTCGCTCGCGACCAGGATCCAGTACTCGGAGCCGGGAGAGCTGCGCGCTGGCTGCCTCGCTTGCGACGTCGAGTGCGCCGCGGCACTCCGAGAGGCGCTCGAGTTCCTACGCCGCGAGTTCATGTGGCGCTCGAGCCACGTGGACGCGTTCGGCCGGCGGCTCGAGGCGCTCGGCATCAGCTCGTGCGCCGAGCTCGCGGCCGCCATGGACGCCGGCGCGCGCAGCTGTCTGTTCGAGCGCCGGCTGCAGGTGGCCGCCTTCCCGCGGCTCACCAAGCCGCTGTGCCGCGCGCTGCGCGCTCGCGCGGAGCAGACCGCGGCCGCTAGGAGCGAGGCCGCGAGCGACCAGTTGGGCCTGGTGCTCGGTTGATACCCGGTAGAACACGTTGAAGCTGCGTAATGAATCATCTCCAGTTTTCTCTTGAAGTGAGTATAGGGATGCTGACTAACCCTCAACTGAAACGTAACTGTATCCTTGTGCCAACCTTCAAACTCCAACGGCGACATCGATCACTCGAGACGCTTGAAGCCGCGCGATGGACGTGTGGGGCGGAGCGGGGGCGGCGGAGGAGGACGAGGCGCAGTGGGAGCAGCCGGACAGCGGCAAGGACGCGCTCGTGGTGCTCGTGGACGTGCGGCCGGCCATGTTCCAGCCGTCGGGCGGCGCGTCCTCCTGGTTCCAGGCCGTGGTCGACCTGCTGGTGCACCTGACCAAGGCCAAGGTCATCGCGAGCGACAACTCGCTGCTCGGCGTCGTCTTCTTCGGATCGGTGCGCTGTGCTTTAGCGAGCGCTGGAGTCCTGTACGCTGGACTAACGGCCGCTGTTCCCCTGCGCGACGGCAGAAGAAGCGCGGCGACGCGGGGTCGCTAGAGGGCGTCTACGAGTTCCAGCCGCTCGGGTACCCGACGGCGCAGCGGATCAAGGACTTGCAGGTGCGTCGGGCGTTAAGCGGGCGTTGCGATAGAGGCAGATCACTTACCGCGAGCGGATGGCCAGGCGCTGGCGGACGTCAACGTCCAGGACGAGTTCGAGTCCATGGCCAACGACGCCCCGCTGGCGTTCAGCAACGCGCTGTGGCACTGCGGGATCGCCTTCTCGAACGCCAAGTGAGTCGCTACTCGCCGCTGTTTGGTATGATGCGTTGAGAGATAACGTCGCTCTCCTGGCGCGCTGCAGCCTGAAGAAGAAGGACTCGCAGCGGATCTGGATCTTCACCAACGACGACAGTCCGCAGCCCATCGATGCAGAGGAGGACGGGCGTGTCCAGAAGCAAGTGCAGGTGAGGATGTA
The DNA here is from genome assembly GCA_023338025.1 of Phytopythium oedochilum. Taxonomy (NCBI): domain Eukaryota; phylum Oomycota; class Peronosporomycetes; order Pythiales; family Pythiaceae; genus Phytopythium; species Phytopythium oedochilum. The sequence continues at coordinate 4,725 of JAADXX010000355.1, read as the reverse complement.
CTTGTCTGCTGACTCGTGATGCGACTCATGAGCGCTGACGAGGTGCACGAGCGGCAGAACCATGCCGAGCTCAAGAGGACGCTGAACCTCTTCTACATCACGCCACCCGGGAAGGCCTCGTTCGACCTGTCGAAGTTCTACGGGTGCGCGTTCAAGGCGTTCTCTGAGGAGGACGAGGACGAAGTGGACACGTCGGACAGCTTTATCCAGCCCGCGTTCCCGATCAGCTCGCTGGACGACATGATGGAGGGGTCGCTGCGCAAGAGGTTCCGGAAGCGCAGGCTGACGACGATTCCGCTCCACATGACCAAGGACGTGGCGATAGGCTTTGAGTTATACGCACCGACGATCAAGCAGCGGAAGACCTACGCGGTCGCGCTGGACGCATCGACAAACGTGCCGCTCAAGTCGGAGACCAAGTGGCTGTGCGAAGACACGGGCGCGTACCTCGCGCCGGAGCAGATCAAGAAGTACGTTGACTTTGGAGGTAAGCGTGTGTACTTCTCGCGCGACGACGTCGTCGAGATCAAACACTACGAGTCGCCGAGCCTCCAGCTGATCTGTTTCAAGCCGCTCTCCTCGCTCCGGTGGAACGAGAACCTCCGAACGTCGTACTTCATCTACCCCTGTGACGGGTACATTGAAGGGAGCACGGTTGCCTTCATGGCGATCTTGGCGTCCATGATCAAGAAGCAAAAGTTTGCGCTTGCCCGTCTGATCGTGCGCAAGACGAGCGAGCCTCGCCTGGTAGCACTGCTTCCACAGGAGGAGGTGAGCGACGAGCTGGGCCAGCTTCAGCCGTCGGGGTTCAACGTGATCTTCTTGCCGTATCTGGACGATATCCGCGACGTTCCGGTTGAAAGCAATGAGACAGGTGTATATCGAGAACATCCCCACGTTTGCGCTCGTGTTGGACGCATGCTTGCTAACCCGCTCGCGTTATGAATACTTAGCCACGGAGGAGAAGATTGACGCAGCAAAGGCACTGATCGCCAAGCTGACGCTGTCGGAAGTGCCGACCTTCGAGAACCCAGGTAGGCGTCGCGTGCTGTCCGTGGATGATGGATGCATCGAGAAAACTGACTGCTTCGCGTGATTCAGAGCTTCAAAAGCACTACGCAGCCATTCAAGCGCTCGCACTGAGTGAAGATGTGCTCGAGTTTGACGAGAAGAAGGACACAACTCTTCCCGATCAAGAAGGCTTTTCGCAGGACGACGTCAAGGTAACGCGTTGTATCGATGGGGTCGTGCGAGTGGGCTCTAACAAATGCAATCCATTCTTGTGCCAGGCGGTGATCCATGGCTTCCGCGAGACCTGCGGCGGGGACATGATCGACATGTCAAATCTGAAGCGGAAGGTATGTGTGTTTATCATTGGCGATCAGCAGGTTGGAGTGGCAGTGCGCTCATCTTGTCTGCTGTTTGAAGAGTTCGACCCCGGCGTCGCGGTCGACGAGCACGAAGAAGCAAGCAGTGAGCTCAAAGGCAGAGGACGCTGCTGAGGCGGTGGACAGCGCCGACGTGGGCGAGTGGGCCGCCTTGCTGGCATCGAACGCCATCCAGAAGAAGACGGTCGCGCAGCTAAAGCAATTCCTTCACGCGCATGGGCTCCCAGTGTCAGGGAAGAAGGCAGAGCTGATCGACGCCATCAAGAACTTTGTCGCGAACTGTTGAAGCTAAGAGTTGTCTGACTCGCGGCCAGTGTTGCATCAGAGTGAGGGGAAGGATCAGAGCCATAGGAGCACCATTGAAGAGGTTGAGTGACGATACCTGATATTGGTCTCATTTCCGTCTCCTTCCGCTCTCGCTATGGGAGTCTGAGCAGAACTGGTCGTGCAATCTATGTGGAATGCGACTGCCATCAAGAACAGTGCTGTCATGATTTCGCTTTCGCATGCCCAAGTGAGTTACAACGATAGAGATAGGAGCAGCGAGTCACGTAGCATTCGTGTTTGGGGTAAAGAGTGCATTCAGCTGAACCTGGCATGCTCAACGCCTCAGCACTGCAGCGAGCAAAGCCACGCCACTCCGGTGCTAACTGCGCACGCTTTGCCACTCTGCGCTGACGAACAGCAAAGGCGCTACTACTTCTTGGCGGGCGTCGGCTTGAGCTTGTCCTTGTCCGCGACGACATCAAGCTGGTCCAGCAGATAGGCAGTGTCGAAGGCCTTCTCCTTGAGGTAGTGGTAGCGATCGCTGGCGCTGAAGTGTCCCGAGGACAGGTCCATCTTGAGCAGCACCTCGTTTTGGTCGCTCTTGGTGTCGCGCAGCTTGGCGACCCACTTGGTCGGCTCCCAGTACGCCACGCGCGGGTCGAACAGACCGCTCGTGACCAAGATGTTGGGGTAGGCCTGCTGCTTGACGTTCTCGTACGGCGAGTAGCTCAGCATGTACTGGAAGTACTCGGCCTCGTTCGGGTTGCCCCACTCCTCCCACTCGCCAGTAGTCAGCGGGATCGACGCGTCGCTCATGGTGTTCATCACGTCCACGAACGGCACGCCCGCGATGGCCGCCTTGAACAGATCCGGACGCATATTCAGCACCGCGCCCATGAGCAGTCCGCCGGCGCTGCGGCCCTCGCACGTCATTTTGCTGGGGCTCGTGTAGCCTGTCTTGACGAGGTGCTCAGCGCAGCTGATGAAGTCCGTGAAGGTGTTCTTCTTGCTCTTGTACTTGGCGTCCTCGTACCACGTGCGACCCATCTCGCCGCCGCCGCGGATGTGCGCGATCGCGTAGATGACTCCGCGGTCCAGCAGCGGGAGGATGGTCGACACGAAGCTCGGGTCGATCGAGTGCTCGTACGACCCGTACCCGTACAGGTGAAGCGGCTGGCGGTCCTTGCTGCGCTTGTCCGCTCGGTAGACGATCGAGATGGGCACACTCGTCCCGTCGCTTGCCTTGGCTTCGAGCCGCTCCGACTTGTACAGCGAGCGGTCGTAGTTGGGGCACGGCTTCTCTTTGAGGAAGGTCGTCTTGTGCGACTCGACGTCGTAGTCGAAGGTCGTACGCGGCGTAGTCATGGACGAGTACACGAAGCGGTACTTGGTCGTGTCGTAGTCGCGGTTGACCCAGCCCGAGACGGCGTAGCTCGACTCGCTGAACTCGAGCTTCCGGCGCGAGTGCTTGTTGTCACTGAGCGCGACCAGGATCCAGATCTGCGAGTAACCGCCCTGGCGGCCCGTCATGACCATGAAGTTCTCGAAGCAGTCAACGTCGTCCACCTTGACGGACTCGTCGTACGGGAACACGTCGACCCAGTTCTCCGGAGTGGGCTTGGCGACCGGCGTGCGCATCAGCTTGAAGTTGGTGGCCTTGTCGCGGTTCGTCACGATGTACAAGCTGTTGTGGTGGTGGTCGACCGAGTAGATGTGCCCCTTTTGGCGCTTGGAGACCACCTGCGGCGGCGCGGACGGGTTGTCCAGGTCGATGAAAGACGCCTCGGTGGTCTCGCTGCTGTACGACAGCAGGAACATGTACTTGCCGCTGCGCGACTTCTGGAAGTAGGCGCTGTAGACCTCGTCGTCCTCCGTGTACAGCAGCTCGTCCTCGTCCTTGCTGGTGCCCACCGTGTGGCGCCAGACCTTGTTCTGCCGGTGGGCCTCGTCCTGCGTCCCGTAGTACAGGACGGACGCGTCCTTGCCCCACCCGAGGCTCGAGATGCCCTCGATGCGGTCGGCCAGCAGCTCGCCCGTCTTGAGGTCCTTGATGTACCCCGTGTACGTCTCGTAGCCGTTGAAGTCGACCATGTAGGCGAGGTAGCGGTGGTCCGGGCTGGGCGACACGCGGCTCACGTCGCAGTGGCTCTGGCCCTTGGCGACCTCGTTCTCGTCCAGCAGCAGCTCCTCACTGCCGGCCTCCGTCTGTCCGGCCGCGGGCTTGGCCTTGCGGCAGTGGTACACGTAGCTGCTGCCCTCCTTCGTGCGCGTGTAGTACAGGAAGGGCCCGTGCGGGTACGGGTACTCCTCGTCCGTCTCCTGGACGTGCGACAGCAGTTCCTTGTAGATGTTCTCGCGCACGTTGGCGAGGTGCTGCGTCTTGAGCTCCGTGTACGCGTTCTCCTGGCGCAGGTGCTCCAGCACCTCCTCGTTCTTGCGCGAGTCGTCGCGCACGTAGAAGTACGGGTCCTCCATGTACAGGATCGGCTTCATCGGGTTGCGCCCGCGGTTTTGGCCCGCGACGGCGCCGAACGGCACCATCTTGGGCCGCTTCTCCAGCACCGGCGGCCGCGCGCGGCGAGCCAAGGTCGAGTACGCCGCGCGGCGCAGGCGCACCATGTACATGGCGGCGGCGGCGCCCACGCCCACCGACAGGCTCAGCGCGCTCACTCGGCTCATGGGGACGGCGGAGGCGGAGGCGGCGGCGGAGGTTCTCGGTTCTGGCTGTCGCGGAGCCGCTCGCTGGGCGACGGTGATTGGCAATAGCGCAGGAGTGATGGTGAGTTAGATCTTTTGGTGTGGTCGACACCATTTTAGTCGAATTTTTCAATTGATGATGCGATTCGGCTCGCTAAACTGGGTGCACAGTTTGTCGGACAGAAAAGAGCGTACGTACAGTCAAACACCCCAAACTGTCCGGAGTGGTATTAATGCCATTCGATAGTTTTATGCGATCAGTCCGAGGACAAGCAAAAGAGCACAAGCACTGCTTCCATACTGAACTCGATATATGTCAATGTGATTTCGAGCACCAGAGCATCCCACTCATTTATGACATAGGATAGGATAT
>JAADXX010000354.1:0-28317 GCA_023338025.1 Phytopythium oedochilum | reverse complement strand
GGAGGCCGACATCCCGATCGTCACCATGTCGATCAACTTTAACTTGGACGACAAGGCCCACTTCGAGCTGGGCAAGGCGCTGGCTCCGTTCCGCGAAGAGGACACGCTGATCATGTGCTCGGGCCAGGCGACGCACAACCTCCGCGCCGGCTTTTCGCCCATGGATGGCGTCCTGGACTGGGCCCAGGCGTTCCAGGACTGGCTGGACGACACGCTCTCGGACAAGAGCAGCTTGAGCGCCGCCCAGCGCGAGGAGCAGATCTGCGCGTGGGCCAAGCTCGCTCCTGCTGCAAGACTGGCTCACCCGACGCCGGACCACTTCCTCCCGTTTGTTGTCGGCGCTGGCGCAGGCATTGAGGGCTCGAACCCTGGAGCAGAGAAGCTTGTCGGCGGATTTGCCGTTGGCCACATGTCGTTCGCCACCTACGGCTGGGGCATCGAACACTAGGATCGCGGGCATAGCTGCCATCAAGTGATCTAATGCAAACTTTGGTTCAATGTCGTCGATAGAGCTCGTTGATCCAAACGCACTAAGCTTATCAATTGCAAATGCTGCACAACGAGCACGAGGCCGTAACATTGAGCACCGATCGGTTGACTTTACCTGGTAGCATTATCGCCAGGAGGCTCCGGAACCCGTGTCGCCAAGCTATGGCGAGCCAGGGATCACGTAGAGCTCGTTCCCGTCTTCGCGAATGCAGCGGCTCAGCTGCTCATCGTTGCCCAGCAGTCTCCTGGAACCGATGCTGACCAGTTGGATTCGCGCTGGTACGGCGGCGTCCGGGGAGATCTTCGGCAGCAGTTTGGTCCGGATCCGCTTCTTGAGTGTTTGGACGTCGGCGCATTTCGCGAGGTTGACTCTCGTGGACTGCGACTGAAGCACAGAAGAAAAACGGGAAGGAGGTCAGATTGTGAGTGTGGTGAGGACACGAGAGCAGCTCGCGCGCACCATCGGAAAGAAGCTATCCGCTGAGATCTTGAGATCAACCCATTGGCTCGACTGGTTGTCCGCTTCGTCAGCTGAAGGAGCAAAAGAAGCGGCTTCGCCATCGTCCGAGCCGATGGAGTCGTCGCGCTTTCGCTTACTCGAGGTTGTCGACGATCCAGAGCCATCTATCGGACCCGATAGGTTGGGCCGAGCACGTACGGAGCCTTCGATCTCATCTTCGGACAAGAGCACGCCTTCCCCATAACGCTTGATGAGGTTCATCCACTTGTCCTGTGCCAGCGGAAGCAGTCGACGGGTAAGACATCTATGCGCACCATCAAGAGGGCGTCCATAATTTTAGTGCTGCGAACCTTCAAGTCGACGTTCGTTCGGTGCGGTAGGAAGATCCCTCGGCCGTTCAGCAGGATTTTCTTCCACGCTCCAGGCCCACGCTCTCGGACGCCGCTGCGGAGGAAGTCCACCTCCTCCTGCGTCCACCTCACCGTCCGTCGCCGCCCAGTGCTGTGCTCGCGTCCGCAATATCAGCCTTTCAGGTGCCAAAAGTGTCGTGCAATGTCGACCAACGCACCGTGGAGGTGAACGCGCGGAGCTGCGTTCAGTGCCCATTCGCCTTACCGATGGACGACGCGTCGCCGACCGCGGACGGCCTCTGGTCTTGGCTGGAACCTCGTCCACTGCGGATTCGTCCGTCTCGGTCTCCTCCGAGTTCTCCTCGCTCTCCGGGACAAAGGTCTCGTCCGCCGGGTCGTCCTCGCTGCTGCTGCTGCTCTCGGTTTCCTCCGGGTCCAGCAAGTGTTCTTGCGGCTCGCTATTGGTGTTGCTTCCCTCTGGCGCCGCCTCTTCCTCCGGCTCCTCTGTCAGATCCTGGGTCTCTCCTTCTGCGTTGTCGGCGTCCTGATCTCCTCCGTTGCTGCCCTCATCACCGCCACCAACGACGCTGTCGGCGTCGAAGTCGAGCTGCCGATGCCTCGCTGGCGCGGTCCGGTCGGTCGACTCCCTGGTGTTCGTCCTGTCAAGCGACCGAGCGATACTCTGGAGCGACAGACCCTTGCGACCTGGTCCCTTCTTCGCTGAGGAGCCCGGCGAGCCACTCGCAGAGGAGCCAGGCGTACGGAGGCTGCGCATACAGAGCCGACGCGTCAGCATAGGATAACGAGGCGGGCGGAGGCGGGGAGAGCCCCTACGTACGCTGGAGACGCGCGCGCCTCGGCCATGATGGCGACGCTTGCTGGCTGGCCCAAAGGCGCGATTTGAAATGGTAACGAGGGTAAAGTTCGCGCGAACTTTTCCAGAACAGTCCCGTATTTAGAGATTCATTATCCACGTAATTAGTCCTCGGCGAAGCCGTCGTCCGAGTACTCGAACTCGAGATCGCCGTCCTCTTGCTCGCCTCTCGCGCCGTCTCCAGAGCATGCTACGTCTATCTGTGGGTCTAGGACGTTGTCTCCATACTCGCCGTCGTCTTCATACTCGCTCCCGTACGCGTCGTTGTCTCCGACATCGAGCTCGCTCTGGTCTGCTGTTGCTGGACTGGATGCTGGAGGGCTCTCATTCTTCTCTTCAGCCTGATAGTCCTCGTCGAACACATCGTCTCGGTACTCCGGCTCAGCGTCCGCTGGTGGCGTGTCTACTGTTGAAGTGCCGTCGTCTAGCTGGTCCGATACTGATGGACTTTCCAATTCATCCGAAATCGGCTGTGAAAAGTCGACTTCGCGTTCATTAGCAGACAGCGCCTCCGCTTGGAGGACTTCGTTGACAAGTGGCTGCTCATCGGCGCTGCAGTCGCGAGGCTGGTCTTGTGCGACGCCACTCTGGTCTTGATCTCCAGCGACCTTGCTGACTGCGTCTGGAACACGATCGGATAATGGGTCGCCTTGGCATTCCAGCTGACTGGGGATGCTATCAGTATCGCTCGCCTCACCATTTGCAAGCTTGGCGCTGTTGATGTCTGGACTAGGAAGCAGCCCCTCAAGCATGTCGGCGCTATGGGTCTGACTAACGCCAATGATGTCTGCTTCAGATGCATTGGACTCGAGGTTTGTCGTTGAGAGAGGTAAATCGGCTGGGAGCTTGACATCATTCGCATGGACATCTTGGTCGGCATCCAGCAGCGAACGTAGTGGGGCGATCTCGCTCGGCCGAGGCGAATACTCCACATCTTGCGTTGGTGGCGGATCCCCACTGTTCAAGCACTCCAGAGTTTTCTCCAGCTCGATCACAGACGATGTTGCTCCAAGCTCCTTCTCGCCTTGCTCGTTGCTGGCATCAGCAGCACGAGGAATACCATCGCCGTTGCTGTTGTCAATGCTGTCGCTGCCGTCTTCTTCCTGTCGCCTTTGACACGCTCCTCGGCTTCTTTGTCGAGAAAACGTGAATCGAACATTGACAAGCTCGTCGTCATTCAGATCAACCGCTGTACCGTTGAAAGCGTCCTTGTCCGACGAGGTAGTACCGTCGGGTTGATCGAGGCCCTCGTTCTCCGGCGGGTGGAGACCTCTCTGATGGCGCAGATGCATGATTCGCCGATGGTTCGCGGCGCTTGAGCGGATGTGCCGGGTCTCTGCATCGCTCATAGGGTCAGCTCCTAACGTTCGGCTCCTTGATCGCCGTCGAAGCGCGTCTCGGGCAGACAGAGACCCAAGTCCAGTCCCGTCAATCCCGCTCGTTTTGCATCGAACCAATGCACTATCGCAATCCGCAGTGACATCGGGCTCCGCTACGATACCCAACGGTTCGTGGTGTGGCAGCTTCAGCGGACGCACCCGAACGATCGTCGTGCGCGGGACTGTCTGCGCCTTGCCCAGCTCGGTCTGTAGCAACGACCGACGCCTCTCCTGGCTCTTCAGGAACTCCTGGTTCCATTTGTCGTCCCGCTCCCAGTCCTTGCTTTTGAGAGTCGGCTTGGTGCTGCGAAGGCGCTTCGCGAGCGCCTGGTTCTCTTGCCATATCTTGAGCTGCGCCTGCTTTTGCTTGTAGTCCATTCCCGGACGGAGCTTGCCGCTGCTGGTCATCGGCGGGCAATCGTACGTCGACTCGCCATGGGAGTCACCCAGCTGCACTCGCTCCTTCGCTGGAATCCGAACCTTGTCAAGCGCTCGTCTTCCCTCTTGAACAACGTCGTGATGGTCGCGTTCAGGTAGAAGCGCGCTCTCAGCTGGAGTCTTGGCAGTATGGTGGCGACTCTTGTGCTGCTGGTGCTCTGCATGGAGATCTTCCCGCTGTCTAGCTAGCTTGCCGTCGCTCGGTTCAGACTGGTTATCAGCGCGCTCTTCTTCTTGTCGTCCAGAGAACGAGCGATAGCCGCCTGCAGGCTCCGTTGCTGTCGGAAGCGGGTCACCAGGCACTTGTCTGGTCTTCATCGGGCTCGTCACGCATTTCTTCGCGTTGCGCGCATGCTGGAACTTTGGCAGCTGTGTCGACTTTGGCGAGCTAGTGTCGACGCAGCTGTGCGCATTGGATACGCGTGCCAGGTGCCCTGCGAGGTTCCTCGCCACCTCTCTCGTCCATGTGGCGGCGCTGCTGTACGGCTCTGCTCGTCGAGCGCGATCCATGAGGCGAATGGGTCGCAAGCCTGCGCGCTGGCCAGTGCCTCACTGTCACCGCCTCAACTCAACAGCAAGCCGAGTAAAATTAGCCATCGAAGGCCGACACCTCCGCTAAATTGGCACAAGCGCAAAGACAAACGATCAGTCGCGGAGCCTCGTTCATCAGACGACAAACGCAGAATGCGTTATGCCATGAACTGGCATTCGCATGGCGGGATTCTAGGAGACTCGATAAAGCACACGCGGATGCGGTAGTTGCTCGCGTCTACGGTCAGTCGTTGCGCCAGATCACGTCGACCTCGTCCGTACGGAACCTGTTCAAGACGAATGCGCGACGAGTTCTTGGGTGAGTCCGTCGAGCATTACACGGACAAACGAACGAGAGAAACGCACCGCTGAGAGCACGTTGCGTCCTCCAGCTTGGTGACGTCGCCGTACTGGAACTGCAGGACGCCCGCCTGCGCGATCATCGCGCCGTTGTCGATGCAGTAGCGATGGTCCATCGCGCACACGCGGCCGCCGCGCTCCTTGGCCATGATCTCCATCATTTCCTGGAGACGCAAGTTACCTACCGTAGCGAACCGGCCGCGTTCCACAGACGACGCAAGTCAGCACCGTGGTCGTTGCCATACACCCCGCAGTAGCTACGAGGGCACGCACATCCGACGCCACCAACAATCAACACCTCTGATTGTCCACAGTGCGCCATCGCCCGCTCGGTGATCTCAACCTGGTTTCAGTCGCGAACAGCAGCAACTCGGTCAGCTCTATCAAGATCAGCAATGGCCGGACTATCACAAGTACGTCACCAGCATGGAGAAGATGGTTTCCTGAAGCGAAAAGCACAGATCGGCCTTGGTGCATTCGCCCGACTCGATCTTCTCCCTGTGCGAGCAAGCGACCGACGGGATACATCAGTGCGTGGGACTGCCACAGCCACCGAGAGCTGCTCTTGAAACGCACTTGGCCTCCTTCTCAATGAACGTCGAGATGCCCGAAAACGACACGTCCATGCCCTTGACCGTGTACGGCAGCTCGATGAACTTCTTGCCCCTGGACAAAGTCGCGCACAATCTGTCAGCACTGACAAAACGACCACTCGAATCGATCGCCCTGAGTGCTGCCATACTCCCGGGCCAGCACTTCGATGTTGTATCCCGGGCTCGGGTCGTTTGACAGCTCGAGGACGCGCGCGAACCGGTCCAGGCAGTTCCCAACCGCAATGTCGATCGTCTCGCCGAAGATGCGGTAGCTACACGCACACAGGTTCTGTATCAGTCTGGTGCTTTGGGACCACGCCCAGGAGCATGGAGCGAGCGTGGAGCCACTCACCGCTGCATCGAGTAGGCGATCACTTGGGTGTTGCCGCCGCTCACGTACAGCACGACCGGGTTCGACGACTTGGTCACCGTCCGCCCCATCTCAATGTCTGGACATCCACGACGCCGTCACGCACACACTTAGCCTCGGACTCTAGGTATTACACAGCAGTAGTCCACATGAGCGAACGCACGCCCGACGCAGTGGTTGACGCCGACGAGCGGCTTGTTCCAGAGCAGCGAGAGCATGCGCGCGCAGACGGCGGCCGAGGTGAGCGGCCCGCCCATGCCCGGGCCCTTGGTGTAGCAGACGCAGTCGAGCTGCGCGGGCTCGACCGCCGCCTCGAGCAGCGCCGCGCGCACGACGCCCACCACGTGGTTCTGGTGGTGCCACGCCGTCTCGCGCGGCAGGAAGCCCTGCCCCGGCGGCGTGATGTACGTCTTGCGCGGGTTCGACAGGATCTCCGTCTCGCCGTCCGCGCGGTAGCGGATCACGCCCACGCCCAGCTTGTTCGCGCTGCCCTCGACGCCCAGCGCCAGCACGTCGCCCTGCTTGCGCAGCGGCCGCTCCGCCGTCGCCATCGCCATCGCCATCGCCATCGCCGACGCCATCCCCATCGCCATCCTCGCCGTCGAAATGGCTGGTTAACTAAACTATCCACAATATAATTCGTTTAGTATAAATTGCATCAACATCAACTAAAGCAATATAATTCGTTTTGTTTTAACAAAATACACTAAATTAAAACAATATAATACATTTGATTGAATAATTGGGTGAGGAAGAAGATCGCGCGACCTTTCGCGCTCTACAGTTTATATGGCCGCGAGTATGTATGGATGTATGGCTGCATGCGACGGATCCGCGCGGTTTCTCCCCGTCAGATCGCGCTGCGCGTCGAGGCGCACGCGCGCCAAAGCTGTGACGGCGAGCGACGCGATGCGACTGAGCGTGCGCGCGGCGCTTTGCGCGGCGGCGGCGGCAACGGCTCTGCTTGCGGATGGCGTCGGCGCCGAGTTCAACGACTGCCTCGGGCTCGAGATGAGCGACATGCAGAGCCTGCCCGTGTGCGCGCCCGTCTTCTCGGCGTGCCAGGTGGGCGTGGCCAAGCTCAGCAACGAGCTGGGGCTGCCAGCGAGCCGGGCGCTGCACCCCGTGAGCGTCATCTCGGCCAGCGAGTCCAAGACGCCGAGCACGAACGCCACGCTGTACGCGCTGCTGGTGCAGGTGGCGCCCAAGGCCGAGCCGTGCGCTCCGGACGCGCTGCAGACCCTCGGGTGCGTCTGTAAAGCTGCCTCTACTGAAGTGGAGGCGCTAAGCGACTGGCGGAGGCCGTGGACTGGTGGTGGCGCAGGTGCGGCGGCTTCAACATGACGCTGGTCGAGTTCTACAGCCTCCTGCTGACGCTCGACCCGTCGTCGTCGTGGAGCCTGGACGGGTACAAGCATCACAACCTGTCGGGTACGCGGACCGCTGCTCCTCCCGCTGCTCGGCCGCCGCCACTCACCTGTCCGCGTGTCCGCAGACGACGAGCGCGCCAAGATCGTGGCCAAGTTCGACGCGGGCGAGTACTTCGGGAGCGACCTGGCCATGGGGATCTTCGGCGAGGACGTGGTGCCGAGCCAGTCGGACGGCTACAGCGGGTCCGAGACGAGGGACCTCTCGCGCTCGCCGGTCGTCGTGTTCGCCGTGCTGGGAGGCGTGGTGCTGGCCATCGGGTTGCTCTTCCAGCAGCGCCGCCAGCAGAACGGGTACTCGCCGATAGTCAAGAAGGCCGGCAAGCAGCTCGACGGGTCCAGTCGGTCGGCGCTGCAGACGTCCAGCAGCTCCACGTCGCTCAAAGGAGAGGCCAAGGCGCTCAAGACCGAGCCGACGGAGCGCTTCGCGGTCTGAGCCTGAGCTTGGGGGGAGGGATACGCTGCCGAGCAGGTGGATGAACGCGTCACCGAGTGGTTCTGTCTGTGTGGACGCCGGCATTGCTGCTGCAAGGAGGAGAAGGGGGTTAAGCCGGCCTTTTGGATTCAGAGAAAGCATTGCCAGTGAGTGAGTGGGGGGAATCGATGCTGCTATACAAGATGGGGAGCCTGCGACGGCGCCTTTCAGCGCTCCGACGGACGGAGAGCGCTGACGGGATGCGGCGGTGCGAGCAGGACGCTGCTACTTCTTGAAGATGCCAAAGTAGATTAGCAGGAGGATGGCGACGATGATGAAGCCCGCCGCGACCGTGAGCGCCGTGCGTTGCCGCTTGTCGCGCGCCGTCATGCGGCTCACGATGTTGCCGCCGCGGCGAGCCATCTCGTTCACGCCCTTGACCTTGGTGTGCGTCGCCTGGATCTTCTCGCGGTTGCGGCCGAGCTCGTCCGTGATGGCCAGCGCTGGGCACGGACAAACGCATCAAGAAGCAGTCAGCAGCCGCGCACAGCCTCTCCCCTCGTGTCCCTACTGCTGTAGACGACGGCGGCGCATCGACGCACCAACTTCCTCCGTCTCGGCCACCGTTCTCCGCGCCGCGTCGATCTTGTCCGTCGTGCCTTTCATCCTGTCCGAGACCCACGTCCGTCTCCGTCAGTCACTAGTGACCATCGAGCTGCTTCATCTAAGAGGCGTACTTCTCCGTCGCGGCCTGCATGCGGTTGCGCTGGTCCGCCGACGACATCTGCGATACAAACGCGACGGCAACAAGGCGCGTCAGCCCCACACGTTGCCAGCCGCCGCCGCCGCCGCCGCCGACTCGAACGACGCACCGCGATGGCGTCGCGGTCCCCGAAGAGCCCCTCGCGCTCCTCCTTCTCGCGGATCTTCTTGTGGTCCTCGGCCAGCGCGGCCAGGCTCTTCTTGTACTGGTCCACCTTCTTGCTCAGCTCCCGCCGCGTCGCCGCGTCCAGACTGCGCACCTCCAGCTCCATCTGCTGGATCTGCGGGTCGTTGTTAGCGTTCATTAAATAACCCAAAGACACGCCAGCGACCGGCAGACGCCGAGGCCCACGAACCAGTTGCTGCGCCTGGGTGATCAGCCCGCCGACATGGACGATGCTCGTCTTCTTCTTGTCTGTCTCCCCCCCATGAACACGGCATCAGCCATAGTGCGTCTCCGCTTCGGCGACGGGTTACTGCACGGGTTACTGCACCTTGCTCGTCCTCGTACGTGGCGATCTCGCTGATCTTCTTGGAGATGTCGGTCGTCAGCGCGCGGTACTCCTCGTCGTAGCCGTCGAAGATGGTCGTCATGGCGGCGGCGGCGGCGGCGGCGAGGCAGTCGAGGAAGGAGCAGGACAAGACACCACCTGCGCTTTCTTCCTGTCGGCGACACACCCGAAATAACCCATGGGTTGTGCTAAAAACAATTGAAATGTATAGTTGACCACTATGAAAATTTATATAGATGTCCGTATATTCATATTTGCAAATCAATTAAAAAGAAAGTCCGCACGTGCTTTTTGTATGCTAGTGCTTTGAATCGCGAAAAACTTCAAATATAGTCGCACGACTTTTTTACACAATTCAGAATGGGAGGTATTGTGGTTAGGGTATAATTTTAGAGCGTGGTAACCCTCCCAAAGCCTCTATTAATTGGTATAAAGCTGCTCAATAGTATCCTCATTTTCACAACTCAGCATAAATAGGACTTTTCACATCGTATAGATCTAAAATATGATATAGTTGAGGTCAGGGTATGGAAAGAGCCGTTGATTGGGGTACATCGTACCCCCTATCTGCTGGGATGCCACGTCGCCGATGCGATCCGCCTCTTCATTCCCCAACAACGGGCTCACGATGCGCGCCGGTCTGCTGTCGCTGCTGCTGCTCGCGCTGCTGGCGCTCAGCGCGCTCCACGCGTCGGCGGAGGAGGTCGCGGTGGCCGACGACGGCGAGCTGCTGATCGAGGAGGAGCTGGGCGCGTCGGGCGAGTCGCAGCAGGAGCAGGAGGCGCCGCAGATGGACCCGCGGCTGACGGCCGAGGCGTTCGAGGTCATCGTCTCCAAGCTGACGAGCAAGTGCCGCCAGCAGATCGAGGCCAACCCGGTGGACCCGTCCGAGGTGTCGGAGCGCTGCCGCGCGGAGGTCGGGCACAAGATGCAGCGGTACCTCGCGCGCCTGGACCGCGAGGAGCAGAAGCTGCAGAGCGGCGAGGCCGAGTCCGAGCCGCAGCAGCAGAAGCCCAAGAAGCCGCGCACGAAGAAGACGAAGAAGGCGAGCAAGAAGCAGGCCCGCGCCGCGCGCGAGGCGGCCGAGGCGCGCAAGAAGGACGAGGAGTACCAGCAGACGCTGCAAATCATCCTGGGCTTTGTCGCCACGGTCCTCGCGGCCGTGGCCGGCTTCATCTTCTTCGTCACGAGCAAGCTCAAGGCCGCGGGCATGTACTACCCAGCGGACCCGGACGCCAAGGCGAACTGCTGCGACTAGGGAGCTGTGAGTGAGTGTGTGAGTGTTGGCGCCGACGCGTACTAGCATCTATTCATCGGTAGAAGGTATACGGGGAGTGCTGCAATGTCCATCATCATCATCATCATCATCTAGTAGCGAGTCCATGACTACGCCACGGTTCTGTCTCGACCTACACGACGTCGAGCGCGCCGTTGCGACTCGCCTTGTGCACGTCGATGAGCGGCGAGTCCTCGTGCTTGCCCACGCTGTTGACCTTGCCGTTGGCGCGCTTCGAGTCGGCGTGCTCCGTGTGCTTGTCGGACAGCACGATGATGCCGCCCACGGTCGTGACGATGCTCACGGGGTACAGGACCGACTGCCACCACGTGTTCATGCCCGTGTTCTCGTGGAAGAAGATGACGCCCGAGATGGACCCGATGACGATCAGGCACGCCTGGTAGATCGCGACGAGGTACAGCGCGTCGTACTCGCGCAGACCCGCGTCCAGGATGTAGATGCCGCCGCCGGCGGACGACAGCGCCGCCGCGAAGATCACGTACGTCTCTGGCTGGGCCCAGACCGCGCCGCCCTCTCCGAGCAGCTCCACGGATGCCTGAGTACGAGGCGAGGGAGAAAGCAAGTCAGTCTCCATCAGATAGAGAGAGAACGATGGAGAGAGCGACGCATACCTTGAGGAAGTAGAGGTTGCCGCCGACGAGCCCCGAGAGCGCGCCGAAGGCGAAGCGGCGCCAGCCGCTCTTCTTGTCAAAGTTGCAGATCATCCACACGAGCTGCAAGGCGTGGGCACAGCGCGCTGTGAGTGGACATGGCGAGTCGAACAGCGCGAGCGCCGCCGAACGTACGACTCCGGCGGTCACGACTGCGCCGGCGGCGTAGGCGATAAATATGCTGCTCGTGAACAGCGCAAAGATGTCGGCGCTGCTGTGCTTGGGCGTGTCGTGGCTGCCGGAGACGCCGACCATGACGCAGCCCAGGAGGATGACGGCCGAGCCGCGGATATCGTGGACGGACACCTCCTCCTGGAGGATGTACGGCGCCAGCACGATGTTCCACACGACGCTGAAGCCCGCCATGGGCGCTAGGATGGACTGGCGCGATGGTTAGCCAGCTGGCAGTCGCGCGAGTGGAGCGCCGCACAATGCGCGCGCTAGTAGTACGTCGAAGAACGCACCTGGGCGGCGTACGCGTAGCTCATGGCGTCGAACACCGGGTTGAGCAGGAAGACGCAGAGCGTGGCCGCCAGCTGCACCGAGTAGGCCTGCGCCGACGTGTGCGCCAGCTTGAGCAGCACCTTGCCGAGCGTGCCGAACAGCGTGGCGGTCAGCGAGAGCGACACGCCGATCACCCACAGCCCGGACGCCATGGCGGACGACGGACTGGAGCAGCGGGCGAGCAGGAGCAGCAGCAGGAGCGTGAGTGGCGCCGCGCCGAGGAGAGGAGAGGGGGTACGCGCGGTTACGCCAGCGGCAGCAGCGGGAGGCAGCGGCGGCGGCTATTCTCGCCGCCCTGGTGCTCGCAGCGTAGGTATAAATAGCGAGCGCCCGTGTTCAGCTAAAGTGGCGCATTTCGACGGACGACGCGTGCGTCGAGCTTCTGCCGCGTCGCCGCTCCTCTCGGGCCGACGGCCCATAGTGAGACCAAGACAAATGGTCCGCTACCCTTTTTAGTAAATACTGTAGTACAGTACCGCGAGTCAGAGCAGCTGAAATTTCAAAAATAGACTGGCATATTACGGAAAGAGGCGGATGCCCATCGCACTTTGGACGCACGAAACGGTGTTGTTCTGGATGTCCAGAATCTGGACGTCCTCCGTGTGTGAAACGGTTGCCGGAGGTCCACGCGAACGCGGCTCGTCCGCAGCGAGTGCCCTTTTTGCCAATGCAGTGCTGCCGCTCGGCAACGCTAATATTATAGCAAGCTCGGCATATAACAGAAGACCACTTCGCCAGCCGAGTCAATTGCACAGCAAAGTGACTGGCGACTCTTTCCCCCCGTTGCTGTTTCCTTGATGGTGAAAAGTCGGCTGTGTCGGAGATCCAGAGCAGTGAACCCAAAAGATAGGTAAAACCTCACACTGATATGATATGTAACCCGTCGCCACAACGAAATAAACAGTTCCAATCTGAGCCGAAATGACAGTAAATACCTCTCAACCTCTTAAATGAATATAACTAATTGACATATCCTATTCATTATGGAATAGTATATCACTCCCAATGGATTTTGCCGAGGTTTTTCCCTGATCATCAGCTTCTCACAGCGCCGCTTCGGCGATCACTTGGGAACTGGCGCCGGCAGCATTGACGGCTGCTCCCAGCGCAACGAAGGCTCTCTCGGCGCTGTGCAGGACCCGACGCCCGGTCGCCATGGTGCTCCCTCGCTCGCTGCTGCTGCTGTGCGTGGCCGCGGCGCTGGCGCTGAGCGACGTCGGCACGGCGAGCGCCGAGCTCGCCAGCCGCAAGCACTCGGCGGACAAGGCGGTTGAGCTGCCGTACGAGATCAAGTACGAGCACGGCACGGTGGCGACGACGGCGGATGCTGGCAAGAAGCCGCACCATCATCATCATCATCACCACCACCACCACCGCCAGGCGGATGCGGCGACGCAGGAGAAGGAGGAGGAGACCCACGAGAACAGCGTCCGCCTGCGGATCAAGAAGCATACGCAGAGCGTGAAGGAGTCGGAGGCGGCTGTTGCGACCGACAGCGAGGAGGCCCACCATGCCAAGAAGCACCATTACCATGGACGTCACCACGGCAAGGAAGCGGAGACCAAGGAGGAGGTGGCGCCCACCAAGAGCACGACGCACCATGCCAAGAAGCACCATTACCACGGCCGCCACCATGCCAAGAAGGGAGACAGCAACGAGAAGGTGGAGAGCACTGCCGAGAGCACGATGCACCATGCCAAGAAGCACCATTACCGCGGCCGCCACCACGGTAAGGACGCGACGGAGACCACTGGGGAGGATGGTGGGGTCGTACGCACGTACGACTACGGCAGCGTCCAGTACTCGGGTAACAGCGGCACCGCCACGACAGCCGAGAGCAAGAAGCACCATGCCAAGCACCACCAGCATCACCGCCATCATGGCAAGGACGTTGACGTGATTGCCGCTAAGGACACTGCTGCTAAGGACGGTGAGACGGTTCAGACGTACGAGCACGGAAATGTTCGCACCACGAACGGTGGAGCCTCGGCGACGGAGACCAAGAAGCACCACAAGTACCACCACCATCGCCGTCACCATGCCAAGAAGCACGAGGAGGCTGCAGCCGACAACCAGGATGTCAAGAGCACGGCCGACGAGGTGACGGAGCTGGCCACGCAGCTCGCGAGCACGTCGACGGACAGTACCGGCAGTGGCTTCTTCACCCACTCGTTCGCCCCGGTCGTCATGATCTGCGGCATCATCGGCTCGCTCGCCTTGGTCATCGGAGTCGTGGCGCTCGTCACGTCCCGCCCGAGCCAAGAGCCCGCCGACATGTCGTCGGTTCTTGACGCGGAGGTTGACGTCGAGGCGAACGTGGCGGCCCCGGAGGCGAAGGAGGACGCGCCGGCCGAGCGCCGCGACTCCCTCTCGGACTCGGAGTCGGACGGCGACGAGGACGAGGCCGAGGACGCCGAGGGCTCGTTCGCCAACAGCGCCAGCGCGTCTGTCTGAATCGCACGCGGCTGCGGCGAAGGCACCGCGCGTCCCCATTGCGTGTCATCATCGCAGAGTTGGAGCGGCCAGAGCGTCAAGTGGAGCGGCCGCTTCTCCGCGTGGGTGTCGAGGCTGTAGGGCGGTTGAGAGGTGGCGGCTGACGTCCTGCAGGTACGTTGGTTAGCCACGAGTCTACAGCGTCCCTCGATACTCGAATGCATGTCTTTCGATCTCCAATTCCATCGCGTGTCGTCTACGGGCACGAGCACACGTTGCACTGCCATCGGAGAAGGAAGTACCTTGTCGGTCGGTGTTTGTTCTGCTATGACTGCCCTCGCCCCTTTCTTCGCTTCGACTTGGAGCCTCTGGACTTGGCTCCTTGCTGCTCTTGGTCATGCTCTTGATCCTCTACCCGCTCTTGCTTGCGCTGCTGGATCGCCTGAGGAACTGGCGTGGCCGCTCCCGGCTCCGGCTCGGCCATCCCCCACGCGTACGACGCGTACGATAGACTCGCGCCGCCCCAGCCGCCAAAGAGCTTGGTAGCTTCGGGCTTCTTCTTCTCCATGCCGGCGCCAGCCGCCACTAGGAACGGCATGAAGTGCTCCGAGCGAGGGTGCGCCTGGTCCGCGAACGGCGCCTTGGCGTCCCAGGCTAGCAGCTGATCTATCCGCTGCTGGTAGGTCAGCTCGGACGCGTTCGTGAGCACCGAGTCGAGCCAAGCCTGGAACTGCTCGGCAGACGAGCTGACAGCGCCTTCCGCCAGCTCGGAGGTGCTTGCCATCCCGTGGGTCGCCTGGCCGGAGCAAACGATGAGCGTGTTGCGGTCGCGGAAGTGCGCGAGCGCGCGGCCGAGCTCCAGGTGCGCCTTGGCGCTGAGCTTCCAGTTGATGGACATGGTCACGACCGGGATGTCGGCCTGCCGCCGCATGAGCATCATCGGCACGAACGCGCCGTGGTCGAACGCGCGCAGCACCGGCAGCACGCGGATCTTGCTGCGCGCGAGGACCGCGGCGACCTCGTCGGCGAAGGCGGCGTCGCCCTTGGCCGGGTACACGAGCTCCGTGGCCTCGGCCGCGAAGCCCTCGTAGTCGTAGAGCATGCCCGGGCTGGGCGAGCGCGAGATCTCGAAGCCGAGGCGGTAGGACTCCCAGTGCGCCGACACGAGCAGGATCCGCTTGGGCTCCGGCAGCGCGCCGCCGCGAGGGTACAGGCGCTTGAGCACGGACGCCATGTTGCGCGCCGGCGGGCTCTGCCGGTTCTCGGCGCCGTGCTTGAGCAACCAGAGCGGCCCCGGGCCGTGCGAGACCACGACGACCGGGTGCACGGCTCCCTCCATCGCTCCTGATAATGCTGTGCAGCTGCTGCCGATCAACTTGCTGAGTGAATGGGCAGCAACGCCCGTTACACTGTACAGAACACTGGACGAGCTCAGAGCGTTCCGGTGGTCGCGCAGAGTTACGTCAGACAAGTAGCCTTGCTTTAGTGACATGGCATGGCTTGGATAAGGTTTATTTATCTTGATAATCAATATGAAGAGCGACCTACTCGCCTTAAAATCAGGTGTGATTCGATTACCAATCGGCTCAAGTCGAGTTGACGCATGAGTTCCAAAGGACACGATTGGTCCGCTGGCTTGGCAAAGGCGACGATGCCGAGCTGCAGCGCCACGGACGCCGCCGACTGCTGGAAAAACTCACGGCAGTTTGGATGCGTGCCAATCTTTCCGTCGCTTTTCTCATCGATTGCGGCGCAGCAGCTACACTGAAGGTTTATAGATGCGCAGCAATGGCGACTGCTACTTCAAGCACGGCATGGAACCCTGTGCAAAGAAGACCGAATGCTCATCCGTCAGCCCAAGGTGTGTATACCCTTTTGACGCAGGCGCCAGCACGAGACGTCGCACTTGAGCAGCTTGGCTTCAGCAGCGCCAGCACAGGAAGGATCATGACATGCATTGTGGTGTACACAGGCTTCCAGGCTAAGTTCACTATGCAGTGCTTGATCTCGAAAATTGCGACGAATTAGCTCATTTCGCTTGAATGTGTAATGTAAAACATCTGAGTCATTGAGAGGAACTGTAACAGTTCAACTGTTGCGGCTCGGACCAGAACGAATGGCTTTTTGCAAGCCGAACGCCTAGTGACCAGGCTGGTCGTCCACAGCCCATCCTGACGAGCGCCGCTTCAAGGCTTCAACGCGTCATGCCCACGATGTGGCTACACCTCGCAGCGACGCACACCAATCATTGGGTCACAGATTGGCGGTGACGAGCGCTTGTCACAGAATATATTCCAAATCGAGCCAATTAGCGCCCAGTTCGTATCGTTAACCTCAACATGCCCGATACAACTCTACGACGGTCTGCTCCGATTCGGAGTGCTTGGTTGGATGCGCCAGCGTGCGATCTGATTGGCTGGCGCACGAGAAGAATGCTAATCAAAGCTCCGATACTGTACTTCTCGAAGCGTAGTCCCGAAGGACTTTCTCTTCAAGATCGCGCGATTCCAGCGTTAACCGGAGAATCGGCGGCGCAAGTGGCTGCCAAAAATCTGTGACGATTGCGCTCGCCGGAATGGATGCACCCGAGAAACGCTCGAGTCTGCGAAAAAGGGAGCAAAATCCATGAGCTGGAGCCAAAGCACCTGCATGCGACAGATCACTCCGTTTTAAGAGAGGGGTCGGGTACGTACCGCACTAACGTTTAGCGCAAAAGGTCTGTTTTAGCGGAGCTCTGGGGTCCCTTGAAGCACGACGCTGCTCGCTAATCGCACCGAATCGTATGGAGCGCTACCGGTCCCTTCCCTGCGCTGCTTCGGACGCGAGGGCTGATGCACAGAGCGGCCGCAGACGAAGGGCACCGGCGCGGCTCCAATCCGTCTGCTGCGCCACGTACGAGTGCGTCGGCAAGAACCCCGTATTTAGGGTAGGGTTGCCCCTATCGGGCAGGGCTGGGGCTTTCGACCCATACAAACCCACTGTCAAGAGAGTCGATTGAACAGTACGGGGCCCGGCTCTGCCGCCTCGCGCGCTTTGACTTGGCGAAAGTATGCCCGGAGCGAAAAGTCCGGCGCGGCGTCCGCATAAAAACCGCAAGACACCGGCGGCCGCCCGCGACGCCACTTCCAGACGCGCACCGCCGCCGGCACGAGACCGCTCGTTTCTTCGCCGCCGCCTCCGCCCAGCGACACCAGCGGCCGGCCGGTGCCCCTGCCCCCCCAGCGCTCTCACTCTTCGCCGGGCCGAACGACCACCAGAAATAGAGCGGAAGCCGAGGCAGCGGAGAGAACTGGCTCCCCCTCCGCCACCGCGTCCTGGTCGTCCTGGCAGCGCAGATCGGCTTCGCCTCGCGTCCGAGAACCCGGTGGGCGAGTCCAAGATGCCGGCCGACCGCACCGCCATGCCCGTGCTCGTCCCGCGCAACGTGTACTCGCGCCTGCCGTCGTACAACCCCTTCGTGGGGACCTTCCACCACGCGCCGAGGTACGTTCCGGTCGTTTATGAAGACTTGTAGTGAGTAGCGAGGAGGAGAAGAGGAAGAAGCAGACGCTGACGGTTGTTGTCGTGTGTTCGACTTGCGACGGACAAACAGCGCCGGCAACCGCGGCGCGGCGTACTTTTCCAGCGACATTGTCGACATGTCGGAGCTGGAGGAGCGCAAGAAGTTCCGGCAGCACCCGCTCACGGGCGTCTTCCACTCGCTGCCGGGGTACTACGACCCGCTGCACAAGCTGAGCCAGTGCCGCATCGCCGAGGACGGACTCTTCTCGGACACGGAGTCGATCCGCTCGTTCGTGGCCGTCGACCTCGCGGACGGCGACGACATGGACGCGCGCGCGATCGCCTCGCAGCCCCACGGGTTCAGCCGCATGTACAGCGACTCGAACTGCATCCCGAGCATCGACATGGGCGGCCGCCCGCGCCGCTTCAGCGACTCGGACGCGGACCCGTTCTTCATGGGCAACCAGAACGGCGCAGCCGCCAGCCTCTTGGAGCACGAGGACCGTCACGTCGAGGACGCGGCCGACGCGGACAAGGCGCCGGCGGCCCCTCACTCGCACCCGCCGACGCTGGCTGCGCTGGCTGTCACCGACAAGTACGACGCTCCGGCGAACGGGGCCAAGGTGAAGGCGGTCAGCAAGTCTGCGCATCGGTCCACAAAGAAGCGCAAGCCGTCGCTCGCCTCGTCGACGGAGAGCGAGTCGTCGCTGGAGATCCTTACGCACAGCTTCGACCGCCCGGACCTGCCCAAGAACATCACGACGGCGGAGCTCAGCGACGGCTTCATCTCGACCGGCAAGGGCATCTTCCGGAAGATCGGGTACCGCTCGTCGTTCCACGAGAAGGCGACCGACAAGCCCAAGCCGTCGTCCCCTGTCGGCACGTTAGAGTACCACTCGCCGAGCTCTGGGGACGAGGACGAGGAGATGAACACGGAGTACACGCAGGCGGCCCCACGCATTCCGGCGAACCCGTTTGTCGCGCGGCGCCTGAACGACGGCGAGGAGATCCGCTTCATGCCGATCCACCGCACGGGGCGCCGCGAGGTCAACTCGCACGTCATCAAGAACGGAGCCGAGAGCGAGGACGACGACGAGGTGAACCACCCCAAGCCGTACTTCATCCGCGAAAAGGCCGTCACGGAGCAGTACGAGCTTGTCGGCGAGGACCAGCTCGGCGACGGGTCGTACGCCGTCGTCCGCCCGGCCATCCGCCGCGCGAACAAGAATGAGGTCGCGATCAAGCAGATCCACAAGCGCTACTTGCGCACAGACGACGCGAAGGCGGCCGTGGATCGCGAGATTGAGATCCATCTCCGTCTGCGCAACAAGCACATTGTGCGCTTGTACGAGGTGTACGAGACGCCGGACTTCCTGTATCTGGTCATGGCCAAGGCGACCAAGGGCAACCTGAAGGCGCTGATGCAGCGCAAGCGCCGGCTACAAGAAGCCTTGGCGGCCAAGCTGGCGCAGCAGGTGATGCGCGGCGTCGTCTTCCTGCACGAGTCGGGCGTGCTGCATTGCGACCTGAAGCCCGAGAACATTTTGCTCACGGACGGCAAGGCGGTTGCCCAGGAGGCGCTCGAGGGCGTTCCCGGTCGCCGCAGCAGCGTCTCGACCCTGGACCCGCATGCGGATGTCAAGGTGCGCGACTACCAGGTCGAGCTGTGCGACTTTGGCCTATCGGTCAAGGTGCCGGACGTGCGCTTCTACAAGCTCACGGGCGACGTGCACAAGGTGCCGTTCACGGGCGTGACTGGCACTCCGGGGTACATTGCGCCGGAGCTGCTGCTCGAGCAGTCGTACGGCAAGCCCGCGGACATGTGGAGCGTCGGCATTGTGATCTTCGAGATGCTGACGGGCTACCAGCCGTTCTACCCCCCGCACGCGTGCATCGACGAGGAGGTGGACTTCTCGGACCGACTCTGGACGAGCACCAAGTCGCTCGGCGACGCGATGGACCTGTGCAAGCGCCTGCTACGCCGCGACCCGGCGAAGCGGCTCACGGCGGCCGACGCACTCGCGCACCCGTGGTTCGACACGGCCACGTTCGCCATCTAAGCCGCGCGTGAGACGATCCGCAGGAGACGACGACGGCTTTTAGGCTACAAGAGAGTTGACAGAGGACAGAGGCAGCGAAGAAGATAGGCTTTTGGTGGGGGGGGGGAGATGCACGATGAGACGAGATGGACGGACGGACGGACGGCGCTACAGCCAACAGTATGAATAAACAAAATAGCTTGTGTGTGTCTTCGGCGCGTTCAGTCGGTCAGTCATGGCCGGCTCCGCTTGGCTGGCGGCTTGGTGACCGCCCACTGGAAGAACTCGCATCTCGCGTCTGGATGTCCCTTCTCGCCCTGTTGTTGGTGGCTCTCCATGACGTGAGGACGCTATGAATCAACAAGCACGGCAGCAGCGAAGGCGACCTACCGCTGGCTTGGTGCACACGAAGAACTTGCGGCCGCGGTTCTCGCCCGCCTTGACCACCGACCGCAGCACCGTCGGCTGGCCGCAGCGGCACAGCGGCGTCGGGGGCGGTCTGCCGCTGAGAACCTGCCGCCACTCGTTCGCCTCCGCCTTGCGCTTGGACCCGATTGCTTCCAGCACTTCAAGCGATACGTCAAGGTGCTCGAAGCACGCGCCATTCGACGACGAAGCCGGCGGCGAACCGGCCGAGATTGCCGACGCTGCGCTCGGTGACCTGGTTGTAGTCGACGAGACTTTGAAGAAGGATGAGATGGACCGCTGGGTCGACTGCCCTGATCGCGGCCGGGATCTGGAGACGGTCGAGGGAGAATCCTCATGGCTGCCTTGGGTGCCAGGCTGGACCAGGAACGACTTGATACTTTGCTGCGTGCCTGCAAACTCGGCGAAGTACTTTGCACACAGGGCTGCCGTTGGATGTGGCGCCTCCACGCCTAACGGAAGCTGTACGACTGCGTCCATTGCGACAGGACAGTGATCTGATCCCAATCGATCAGGCTCGATCCTGCACACCACCCCAACAGATACATGAGAAGTGAGCTGGCGTGTACTACCAAGGAATCGCATCGCACCTGCACCCGGTCACAGATTCGTCCAAGAAGGGAGCGTCAGCGAGGATGTAGTCGATTCGCGACCCGTAGTTTGTCTGGCGAGCCCCGGTGACGGTACTCCAACACTGCCATGGACCCAAACGACGGGAGTTAGCAGTGATAGGGTGAGTGATTGGGTTCTCCAACTCACTGTGAATGCCTTGGACTCGTTGGGATGGAAGTGGCGAAAGACGTCGACCAGTTGGGCATGGCTTGAGGATGACTGGGGCAAAGTGTCTCCGTTGCCACTGGCAACCGCGCTGGCCTTGCCTTCCTCGAGTGTGCAAACGAACGAGTTCATCCACTGTCGGTGCGGCTGGTCCTCGAACGCAGTGTCGCCCACTCTGCCAGGGTCGCAGTGGTCAATCTCACGATGCGCGATGTTAATGTCTCCCTGCATCAAGACAACGCGAGCGTCAAACACATTCCTGGGGGGAGACAGTCAAGTGGCTCAAACGCGTACCACGACAACCACGTGCTTGTTCGCAGCACGCAACGCGTCCACACGGTCTTGGAGCAGAGCATGGAAGTTCATCTTGAACTCTAGGCGCTCGATGGACGCCAGCGCCGGGCAGTACAGGTTGAGCAGGACGAACGCGCCAAAGTCGAGCACGAGGCAGCGGCCCTCCGACTCGAGCTCGCTCAGCACTCTAGGCGGTAGCTACAGTATGGAGCACCGGAATATCAGAGGAGGTCGCGAAAGCCCAGGACAAGCGCAGCCTCGAACCTGTTTGTGCGTCGACCCGATGTGCCCAACCGGGTCGGCCGTGGGCCAGAACCCCGTCAGTCCTTCCTCGGCCGCTAGTACCATGACGCCGGCCTTGCAGAACGTCGCGACGCCCGAGTAGCCCCCTCGCGTCCGGCAGAACGAGTAGAACGCGTCGTACCCTGTCTGTCTCCAGTCAGCAGCGCGCACTTGCCAGGCGCGCAGGCCTCAACCACATACCTGGCGGCCGCACGAGGTCCTCGTCCAGCTCGGAGCGCGTCATCTTGGTCTCCTGCAGGCAGACGACGTCCGCCTCGAGGCTGTCCAGCAGCTCGCGCAGGCTCTTCATCCCCAGCCGCTGCAGCACGGCGCGCAGGCCGTTCACGTTCCACGTCAGCACGCGCAGGCGCCGCTCCATCTCACCCCTCAACGTCTGCGTACACCCACTGATCCTGAGCTCTTCGGCTCGACTCAGAAAGGATCATCTACCGTTGCCATCTTGGTAAGTTTGGAGATTCCATTATAGCCAATCGATGCGCGGTATGACAGATTATTTCCACCAATCAGATGACTTGGCGCCTTTTATTTGGCGCGCGCAGCAGGACGAGCTTTTTGCCGCGCTCAAAGCTGGAAACGACCGACGCAGTCGAGACCAAAGGGGGCGACGACGACGCCGACATGGAGCACGAGGTCGCCGCCATCCGCGCGGCCTTCGGGTCCTTCAACCTGGAGGTCGCGAGCGACGCGCTGGACGTCTGCACCTCTCTGTGCGGCGAGTTCGCGCTGACGGCGGACGAGCTCGCGGCGCAGTGGGACGCGTACTCGATGAACAACCAGGTCACTGGCGCGGCGACCCGCGACAAGCTCGTGAGCTTCCGCTCCAGCCTGGCGCAAGAAAAGGCTGCCAAGAACGCCAAGGGCGGCAGCGTCAGCACGGCGGCGCCCTCCAGCGCCTCGCAGAAGCGCCGCTTCAACAAGGTCGCGGCGACGCCCGGCGACAAGCTCGACTCGCTGTACGGCATGAAATCGCCTGAGCCCAAGCACCCGCGGCCGTTTGCCAGCCCGCCAAGCGCCAACAAGGTGCAGCGCACCAACGGGCTCTTCTCTCCCTCGTGCGTGCTGTGTATCCGCTCTTGCAGGCGGCGCATCTCAACGAAACACTAACGCTTCCCCACCATCCCAACCATGCAGTTCACTGCAGTCCCCTCCAGGGAACTCGTACGCGCAGCGCACTGATGCCGGAAAGACCGTGTCTGAGTTCAACGCCCACTTGAAGAAGGAGATTGTGGCTCAGACAGGCAGTGACGCATCGCCAGTCAAAGTGGCGGCGCCGTTCCCTGAGCACAACCTGCCGCCCAACATCTCGTTCATGTACACGCCACCGTTCCAGCGAGCGATCGCGCTTGACGAACAACTGTCCGAGTACGAGGAGCTTGTCAGGAGTCACTTCAAGCTGGAGGAGCTCAAGGCCGTGGGAGACCCGTCCCCCGCGCTCGTGACTGTCGTCGGCCGCATTGTGTGCGAGGCTGCGGAGGGTAAGCTGAACCCGAGCGTCGTGCAGCTCGAGGGCTCTCGGAAGACGTGCGGCGGCCAGCGCGTGATGCTGGACCTCAGCGGCGTGAAAAACTTCCAGATCTTCCCCGGAAAGGTGCACAGAAGTCGGCGTGAGCTGCTGTCGATGCATCGAGCACAAGCTAATGCGTTTTCCTCGTACAGATCGTGGCGTTGGAGGGGATCTTCCCGGATATCCGTTCTCCGATGGCTGTGAAGCGGTTCTTGGAGGTGAACCGCTTGGCGTATCAAGGCTGTTGTCGAGCGTGCTAGTGCTGACGGTGTATGCTATTGGCGATTGTCTAGCCGATTCCTGCTCCGTCGGCAACGTCAAAGAAGACGGACATGAAGGAGATCCAGGGGGGCAACGGCAAGCCCGTCCGCGTTGTGACAGCGTGCGGTCCGTTCACGACGACCAACAACGTTCAGTACCTCCCGCTGAACGACCTGCTGCAGATTGTCGTCGACCAAAAGCCTGACGTGCTCATATTGGTATGCAGACTGTCGATGTATCGTAGTGATGACTATTGTGCCCCTCACGCTGTAACCTATGTCCTAGGTGGGTCCGTTCATCGATACGATGCACTCCATGTTCCAAGACGGCCTGGTGGAGTACGATGGCATGATGGCGAGCTTCGAAGACATCTTCGTGTTCAAAGGCAAGTTAAATTTTCTGATTGAATGCCCTCCTCATGCGTTCCAATGCAAAGTCTGACCGGTTGCATTGCTCAGTGATGACCCTACTCGACAGCGTTCTGGCCAAGCACGAGTCGCTGCAGATTGTCCTCGTCCCCTCGTTGCGCGACGCCCACCACGAGTTCGTGTATCCTCAGCCGCCTTTCAACAAGAAGAAGGCGTGCGAGGCGTTCGGGCTGCCTGAATACGCCAAGGTGGGGCTGCTGCAGCTCTATTTGGTGCCGCAATTTTGTCCGATTGGTTATTAACACTTTGAACTGTGACGCTTGCATTTGTGTGAGCAGCGCGTCCACATGATGCCCAACCCGTGCACCTTCTCCATCAACGGAGTCGTGTTTGGCACGTCCGCGCTCGACATTGTTGTGCAGCTTAGCTCCAACGAACTCCACCGGTGCGTCCGTTGCCGTGTAACACCTCTGACTTATGAAGATGCTAACGATGGTGTGCTTGGTTCTCTTCCAACCCCCAGCGCTCAATCCCGTGACCAAAGCCGACTCCTGCGTCTGTGCGAGCAAGTTATCGACCAGAGGAGGTACGTTCACTCGCGCATGATGCAGCTGTCACACTGTCACCCGACGCTAACACTCGTTTCTGGTTGCATTGCTGCAGCTTCTACCCCATCTTTCCGCCGCCACCGAACAGCGGCGCCCCTCTCGACCTGCGGTTCATGAAGTACTTCCAGTTCGAGCAGACCCCGGACATTCTGCTGCTGCCGTCGATCCTGAACCGCTTCTGCGGGGTGCGTCCGTGCTTCAATACTTCGCTCCGCATCCAACTCGTGGTCTCTGACTTTGACGTTCTTGGTGTGGACGAACTCCAGCGCGTCAAGGACTCGATCTGCGTCAACCCCGGCCAGCTTTGCAAGGGCGAGTCGGGAGGCACGTTTGCGACGATCTCGATCCTGCCGCTCGGCCCCGACAAGCTCGCGGGGTCTCCCGACGACGAGATCGCCCACTTTGTGCCTGACCGGACCCTTGTCGAGATCAAGCGCATCTAAATCGCACCGCAATAGCCTGGTTCTGTGTTACTTCGAAGTATCTGCTTTGCAGTCTCTGTATTTCATCTCGCTGCGGCGCTTCGTTGCGTATCGTGCAAGTCGAGATTGCACCACGGGACGTGTTCACAATGAACACCACACAAAGGAGAGACGACATCTACGGGCAAGTGTAGTCCGAATTTCTCTCGCCGACTGTATGCTGCGTGACTTCGTGCGGGACGAGATCGATCCTGCGCTCCCCTCGTTCGACCTGTCGGCAGACCCGAAGCTCTCGGCCGCCATCACCAGCGCCCGATACTCGAGTCTCTCACTCAACCGCTCAGCATTGCGCGCCGCCTAATAGCATTGCTCGATTGCGCATTCCGTGGGCAAGTTGCTGT
Organism: Phytopythium oedochilum; assembly: GCA_023338025.1. Lineage (NCBI taxonomy): Eukaryota > Oomycota > Peronosporomycetes > Pythiales > Pythiaceae > Phytopythium > Phytopythium oedochilum. The sequence goes on along the minus strand of JAADXX010000354.1, from coordinate 3,569 downwards.
TGTGAACCCATGTCAAAGAGCTCGTTGGTTCACTCAATTCATTTTTGAATTGAGTCCCCATTTCACACTGCCGTTTCTTCAAAACGACGTCTTGGCGGTCGCGACGAGCTAGCTCCATGGCGTCTGCAGGCGCTCGTTCATGGAGCCCACGGAGCCCACGGAGCCCACGGAGCGCTGGAGACAGCAGCGACAGTAAAGGCAGTGGCCGCTCGGCTGCTAGAGGACACCAGGGCGGAGCTCACCCGCTTGATGCGTCTACGTAAGGCACCCGCATCTGTCGCTATCGCTGGAGTGAGTGGTCGGTTAGTCGTTCTAACACCATCAGAACATGTAGTGACCCCAAGGACCGCGTGCTAGCCCGAATCAAGCACAACTTCTACCTGGAGACGCAGAGCTTCCGACAGCGCATCCAGGACGCGACCGAGGAGACGGCGCGCGCCAAGGACAAGGTGGAAGCGCTGCAAGAGTCGTTGGCCAAGTGGAAGAAGCGAGGCGTCAAGTTGCAGCGGAAGCTTGAGGAGAAGGACGCAGCTCTGCAGCAGCTTCAGCAACAACGAGGCGTGCAGTTCCCGCTACTGATTGACGAAACGCTCCGCAGCGTCCAGGCGCATATGGACAACCAAAGTGACGACTTTGTCAGCGTCGCGGTAGGGACGCGACCTTGAGTTCGGAGTGTTGAAAGCCGGCAGAAGGACTCACGACTGTGTGTGGAATCCCTCAGCCTCTCTCCCATTCTGCGATCAGCGAGAAGGCCACGGCGCAAGCGGACACTGACGATCGAGTCCACGAGTACGAGCAACAGATTAGCGCGCTGTACGAAGAGCTAGAGCAGGAGAAGCAGCGCAACGCGATGCTGAGCGAGTGCCTTCAGGAGCAAAAGTCGGAGAAACAGAAGTTCATGAAGGCGTGCAAGCGCGCCAAACTCGAGCTCCAGGCCGTCCGAGACAGCGGACTCAATCAGATGCTTGCCGACATGGAGGCCAAGTGCGCACAGCTAGAACAGGAGAAGGAGTGCCTCACGGAGAGCTTGCAGCAGAGGCAGGTTGCCGTATGTGCCATCTCTCTGTGTGTGCCCTGGTCCGCGTTTGTTGCCCCGATGTTCAACCTGACGATGGTATTGGCGCATGGGACCAATCAGATTCGCGAGCTTGAGGAGGAGCGGGAAGAAATGCTGGAGCAGTTTGAGCGGCAACGCCAACGTGCAGCGAAGTTACAAGGTGGGCTGGCGACATTCCCAGATATATACTACGATGTGTCTCGAACCAAACCCACGCTGTGCTCTTGATTCAGGAGAGATCGACGCTAGAGATGTCGAGTTGGGCCGATTGCGCGGTCAGATTCGCGACCAACAGGAGACGATGGAGAACCTGCAGGCCGATCTCCAGGACTCTGGGCATCGATTGAGTCTGTCAGACCAGCGGCGTCCGGGAGACGCCGAGGAGCAGGTAGCGTTGCTTGGTATGCGACTCCATCCGTGTGGTGTATCGTTTGACGATTGTGGTGAACACTGTTCACTGAACAGCTCGGTTTGGCCAAGCACGCACTGCGTGTCGCAAGGTCGCGCGTCAAGACGCTCGAGGACGACGTAGGCCAGCTAACTAGCGAGGTTTTGCAACTTCGCAACCAACTACTTGCTCGCACAGCGAACTCCTCAGCAACCACCAATGCGTCTGCTGCCTGCAACTGCTTCGAGGTCATAGCGGCTCTCAGCAACCAGGTGAGTCGCATTAGAGCCACAAGGGGGGTCATGTACCATGTCGCTTTGTCCACTCACGTTGTGCCATTGCTCTAGGCCGCCGAGGCCAACCGGAGACTGCTGGCTCTCGGCCGCGTGCTCGAACTCTACATTGACACGGAGACAGTGGACTTGTCCCCGTTGGACGAGCTCCGGTGGCCGAGCGAACGCGACTCGAGCGTCTTGGCGTCCTCGAGCCACTCGGAGGTTGCAGCCAGCGTGGCCACCGAGATGCACAAGGTCGTCGAGCGTCTCGACAGCCTCCGGCACGCCATGGAGGAGTCGATTGCGCGCGCCATGGGGTCCTCCTGCGCCATGCAGTAGAGTGCGATCAGTATACTATACTTTACTTTAGTCAAGTTCACCACCTAGTTTGAAGTCAGTCAAAAGTGACGCCATAATCGATTCGAGGCTCCAACCAACACCACCACCGCCAACAAGATCCAGCGACGACGAAATGAACCAGTGGGGCATCGCGGCGAGCGTCGTCGCGCTGCTCGCGCTCTACCAAAGCCTGCTGCTCGCGGCGCCTCCATCGAGTAGCGCGCCTCGGCTCGAGCTCACGTACTTCCGCGGACCCGGGCGAGCAGAGCTGGCGCGGCTCGCGTTCTCGTTCGGTGGCGTCAACTTCTCGGACACCCGCGTGGACGGGCCGGCGTTCGGGGCGCTCAAGCCGTCGCTCCCCCTCGGCCAGGTCCCTGTGCTCAACGTCGACGGCGTGGCGTACGCGCAGAGCATGGCGATCGCGCGCTACGCGGCCAAGCTCTCGGGCTTGTACCCGTCGGACCCGCTCGAGTGCCTTCGGGTCGACATGGTCTCCGAGTCGCTCATCGACGTGCGCAAGGCCAATTCAGAGATCATTTACGGCTCCAAGAATGCGAAAGATAGGGCGAAGAAGACCGAGGAGCTGCTGCAGGACCTGCTGCCGAGGACGCTGCGCCTGCTCGAGAGCGTCGTGGACGGCGAGTTCTTCCTGGGTGACGGCCGCCCCAGCTTGGCCGACCTGCATCTGTACGACACAGCGATAAACGCACTCGAGCCCTACCTGCCGGGCTTTTCGTTGGACGGGTACCCGAAGCTCTCGGTGGTGGTTGCGAACGTCGCGGCCATCCCCAACATCGCCGCGTACCTCTCGGAGAACGCCATTCTCAGAGGCGTAACCCCGGTGTTCTAATTCTATTTGAATTAGACGTGGGAGATGGCAGGCGTCCGAGCTAGAAGGCAGTGTTGATCGTGTGGCGCCAATTGGCTTTACTGCGAGGCAAAACAACCAGGGGTCGTATTGATTCGCTCATGACTCATGACTGGTGGTCGCGGAGCATCTCCTAGTAGACCCGCTTGGTCTTTTGTGCCTTGACCGCCTCGTCCTTCTCGTAGACGTATATGGCAACAATGGACTCATGATGTCGCTCAGCGTGTCGGCGAGAGCAAGTCAACCGAGAGCGCTTCCACGGGGTTGGACAGATACAACTTGTACGCACAGTACGTTTCGTCATCTTCTGCCAGTCACCAGTCCGAGCGGCAGCGTTGGCTCGGGTAATTCGGTGTCGACGAAGGGGACACCGCCATGGCGAAGCACGAGCTGCGTGACTTCTGCGCTGCCGTTCACGTCAAAATTCTTCGGTGCGCCATCATCAGTGAGAGAATCGAGAACCGAGACCGTCGAAAAGTCCCCCTCCTACTCGGGGACCATGGAAAGCACTTTTGGATCATGGACGACGCCGCAGCGCCGCGACAGCCCTCGTTCCTTTTCATAATTGCAACACTGCGACGTCCATTATACGATCGTGATACAGGTGAAAGAAACCGTGCTGTATTGATCGCGGACGGTGTT
>JAADXX010000353.1:0-28391 GCA_023338025.1 Phytopythium oedochilum | reverse complement strand
TGTGTGTGTGTGTGTGTGTGTGTGTGTACTCGGCGCTGCGAGTCTGGGTTCTCCGCCGCTATAGCTCGTAGTCGGAGACGCTGCCGTCGCTGCTGGTGACGCTCGGCGTCGCCGGCGGCGCGCAGTCGAGCACCTCGATGAGGAAGTCGAGGCACGAGTCGTCAAAGTCCGACAGGTCGAGCGGGTTGGCGCTCGCGTCGCGACCGCCCGCCTGGCTGTAGTCGTAGTAAATCGGCTGGTGCACGTGGATCTGGAGCCCGGTGAGCATCGTCTGGAACGAGTCGTGCTCCCCGTCCAGCGGCTGCGCTCCCAGCTTCTCCTTCTTGACCAGGTCCGCGGCCGCCTTGTCCTTGAGCGACTGCGCCTTGAGCGCGACCGCGAGCTCGCGCGTGGGCGACTGCGGGTCCTGCAGCAGGCTCGAGAGCGGCACGGGCGCGTCCGTGTCGGCCGCGAGCCGGCATAGCTTCATCATGTCGTCGTCCAGCCGATGCTCCGGCCGCACGAGCTTCTTGCGGTCCTTGCGCAGCCCGCGCAGGCGTCGGCCGACCTTCTCGTAGTACTTTTGCGCGTGCGTCTGCACCTGCCGCGCCGAGCGCGAGCCCACGTGGCCGGCGATCTTCTTCCACGGGCCGCGCGGGAACAGCTTGAGGCCCTCGAGGAACTTGTCGTGCTCCTCGCCGGACCAGAGGCCGCGCTCGACGCGGTGGCCCACCGCCTTGGCGGTGCGAGTCTTCTTGGCGGTCTGTACGGCGGCGGCTGGCATGCTCGCGAAGTGTGAGGGAGTATCGCGGGAGGCTGAAACTTGGCCGGCCAGCAATGCGTGTATGTTGGACGTGAAAGCTCCGAATGCGGTGTGTTAAGTCGGTCCGAGTGGTCGACCGACTGTCTGTCCCTGTGGTGATCGTGGGTCGCAAGCAAATTCAAAAGTGTCGAGCTGCCGACGGAGCGCGCACAGCGGGCGGAACGTGGCCGGGTGGATGGGAGGAGAGAACCAAGAAGGGGGAGACGGGCTCCTGTTTAGTATGGCCCTCGGGCTCTTTGACTCGCACGCGCGTCATCTCAGCAAGCCTCACCTGCGTAATGTATCACTACCTTATGTAGTGCCAGCGGGCGGCGCAGTTTCTGTGGCGGTGATTCAACTTGGCGAGTTCTATGTCCGCCATCGCTCGGCTGTGCTGTTCGAGCGACGAAGATCCCACACCGTGGGCTTCTTCGGGTGTTGAGAATCTCCATGCATGCTGTCACTTTGAACCAGTCGCGGTTCTATGCGGCACGCGCGCGAGGGAAGGTTGGGTTGCGAGTCCCGCAGCGGGCGAAGCCATCACCGCCGCGCGGTCTGTCTGCCCATTGACGGCATGCGACGGACATCTGTCGAAAAGATCCAATGTCTCACTGACGGGGTTGGCAATCAGACGGAGGTGTTGGCGGCTGCTGCTTGGATGCCGGCAGAACACTTCGAAAGAGAACGCCTGCTCCGTCGCCGAGTGTGAGGTGCAAGTGTCATACGCCTCGTAGGTGCATACGGAGCAACTCAGCAAAAAAACGTCGGGAATCCTTTTGAATGGGTACGCGACGAAGAGGGCTGGCTCAACAACGGACGCATGCGGTCGAGCGCTGCATCGGCGAGAGCAAATCCTTTGTGGCGGAGGCTTCTGGCCGAGGAAGCGAGCCTCCTGCGGTTAATCCGCGAGACCTCAGAGCTCCGGAGACTGCTTTTGGTGACCTGTGAGAGCATTGCGCTTCTTCCTAGGACGCTGGACGCACTATTATTGTACTCGACGGGCCATCCGCGACACCGCCGAGTGTGGGACGGCGCACCGGATCAAATATCTCGGCGGCGAACACGGCGGTAAGCGCGTGGCCGCACAGTACACGGAGATCCCGTGCCGCCGAGGCCTCCGAGCTTCTGGGTGCCGTTGGACACTCGCCTCGGGCGGGCGGAGACTCGGGATGAGACTGGCGTCGGCGACCCGCAGCATTGCAAACGCGTTGATGCGCTCGTAGTGTATCGGTCCGTGAGCGGAAAGATATCGCGTTTGCGAGTCGGTCCGTCATTTTCGTCCACGGGACGAAATGACCAGCTGTTGCACAAAATTGAATCGCTCCACCAGAGGATGGGCGCGCGATCCGTTCGGACAGTGGGCTGAAATCTGTATACGAACGACTAGGACAATCACTCTGGACAAAGTGGTCAGAAGTGATCAGCTTACAAACGTCAAGATTAACGCTAGAGGTGGAGATCGACAAAAATTTCATCACACGCCAGATGGGCGGCGAAAATCCAACACTATTTTACAGTAAGATGGTGATACATTTTCATACGAAAATCCAACTTTATTTTACAGTGTTAGAAGATTTGCTGATAAATTTATGTTTAGCGACATTTCGATCAGTTCCAGTCCATAAAATAAAACTTTCCCTTGGCGCAAAAACTGGAGCGAGTTGCTCAGCGACCGCTACACACATCTGGATTTTCTTCCCGTGGTCATTACAGCGATGGAGAACAAAAACTGATGACTCAAGTCATATTTTGCTTGTTTTTCAGTGTACAGTCTACCCTCAGTTTTCTACGACACTACCATTTGATACACTCAAAAACCTAATAATGCTATCAGCAAAAGAGGGAGCCAAATCATTGCTCAGTATAACCACATATGAAATATTCCCTGTTGCCTTCTATAAATATCATTTTCGTAGAAGACTGAGGGTAGACTGCACAATACTTCAACTTTATGATTTGCTGTTCGAGCAAAAATGGAACATCGCACCGTATGGCCTCTTCAACATTATTCGAGGTGTCGCTTCGTTATTAAATTCGAGACTTTTGCGGCTCCACGTCGACATCGTTATGAGAGCCCAGCTGTCGAGCTGGCGTCGCCCGCTCGAGCCCTTGGGGACCGCGGCACAGCGGACGCCTGCGCGTGGCTCGCAACAAGGAACCTTTCGAGGAAGATTAGCACCTCGGGCGGCCCGTTGCGCTCCTGCAGCGCGCGCATGACCTGCTGTATGCTCTCCTTGCCCAGCAGCCGCTGTTGCATGGCGGTCTGCTGCTTTGCCAGCACCTTTTGGTGCCACACCGGCAGTCGCTGAGGCGTGCGCGGCGTGGAGGCCGCTGTGGCAGTGGATGGATCGCATTTCGACCAGAAAAAGTCAAAGACGGCGCGGGTGGTCGGCAGCAGCGACCACTGCTCGAACGGCAGGCGGTTGGCGAGCGAGAAGAGACGCAGGCGGCGGCACTGAACGGCGCGGAGTGTCCCGCGCTGAAGACCCTGCAGCACGCTCGTGAGCGACTCGCCCTTGTCCTCGAGCGGACGGATCAATTGCTGCGCTTGGACCGCCACGATCTCCCCTGCAGGGTTGTAGATGGCCGTGATAAGCTCGAATAACTCGGGCGGCGGATGGACAGCGAACCCTCCGCCGTCGCTCTGTCTGCCCTTGGAACAGGACGAAGGAGGTGACACCGACCCCGAGTCAGTTGATCGCCGTCGTCTCCTAAGCGATGACAGCACGCTGGAAAGCGTTTGCATGTTGGTGGCATCTGCATCCGTCATAACGGTCGCAAGTTGCCAGTTCTCGGGACTGAGCAGCACCTTCATGTTGTCGAGCGCGACGCGACCAACCTGTCGCGTGAGCTTCATGAGCATGCGGCGCGGACGTTCAGGCTTCAGCAGCACGCCGATTTGCTGCAGCAGTAGCTCGTCCTCCTCGCTCTGTCGCCAAGTGCGCAGCACGTGGACGCCCCAAAGCGCGTCACTTAGCGCCGACGGGTGTGTGATGAGCGCGTGCCACGCGTGCGACATCAGACTCAGCCGATGCAGCGCGCGCACACTCATGAATTCTTGCAGCCTGAGCAGGTTTACACGCGCGTAAGCCGCCGGGTTGTTCCCGCCAGAGGTGCTCAACCCGAACGCGCCAAAGACGGTCGAGAATGCCACGCGGTTCGCCTGAAAGACCTCCGGGTCGAGCTTGTAGCGCGACTGCTGGAACACGCGGCTCTGTGCTGTCGCGGCCATCGAGTTGCTCAGCATCAGCGACGGCTCGGCTGCCATGGTCTTGGCTGCGGTCGCCGACAGGGAGTGGTTGGTCCACGGTATCGACGCTACCGAGCGCTGTGATGCCGCGAAGGACCCCGAAGCAGTCGTCAGTCCGCGATGGCTTTTTGACGCTGCTCCTGTTCGCGATCTCGACCCTGTAGGGCTGTGGCACGTTGATGGCGGCGCCAACGCCGACGGTGATGCCGTCAACGGCGGTCGCGGCTGCGCAATAGGCAAGTGGTCGGGCTGGGCGAGCTTCGAGACGCCGACCTGCAGCGCTGTGTTGTCTCCTGGCTCCATGCTGATGGAGCTATTGATGACCGTGGTGATTGCTGTCTTGGCTGCAGAGAGATGAAGCGGACGGCCACCATTCACCATAGAGGGGACGCGCTCCGCCGTCGTCGCTTGCCGCGTTGGCTTGGTGTTCCCATTCGCCGAGCCGCTGGTATCGGACGGACCGTCATCTCCGCACTGGAGCGACATACTTAGCGCCGGACTAATGCTCATGTCGTTGCTCTCGATGCGGTCGCGGCACTCCTTAGAGCAGTACGGTCTCGCCGACAGCACCGCCTTGAGCGAGGCCGACTTCTTGGCTCGTGTTGCAGTCGAAGAGGGCGGTATCGTCCTTGTGAACCGCGCGCCGCAGCTCCAGCATGTGGCCATCGGTGGGTTGCTGCTGCTTGCTGCAGTCGGTGGCCCTGGCTTTCGTAGCTGAGCAAATGCTCCGAGCTTCCTTTGTCCAGCGGTAGTGGAAGCAGCGGTTGCAGCGGTTGCGTTGTTGGCACTGACGTTGCTGCCTACGATGCCACGAGGAGAGATGAGAGGGAACACGAGGGCTTCAGACCGGTTGTTACTCTCTCCTGCCTTGGACTTGGGCTTGGACACCTTGGGGTCGATGCTTGAGGCGCCGGACCGCTCCGAGTTGATGGCGCTAACGGTTATTCGCTCCAGCTTCTTCTGCTGCATCTGCAGGAAGGAACACACGCGGAGGAACTCCTTCCAGCTCGCGTCCTTGTTGCTTGAGCTGTCGACGGAAGGGAAGAGCACCCGCAGTCGCCCTGGAGACGTGTCCAGCAGCATCTTGCCCGAGATCTGCTCACTCACGACCGCCTGTGCGTACCGCGGGAGCTCCCGCGACTGAAGGAACTGCGCCAGCTCTAGCGCGTCCCAGTACAGCGGCATCACGGTCAGCTCCGACGCGCCATCCTCTCCGCTCTGCTCTCGAGTCCTGCTGCTCAGATCCGGAGCTTTGCTGTCGTCTCTTGATGATAGGGCCGCGCCTCGCCACTTGGTGCCGCGCTTGCCCGTGCGCGACGCCTTCTGCCAGGCCGTGCGCTCGACCTCGGCGACCACCTTGGCGTCCGCAAGCCGCTGCTCCATCCGCGCGATCTCGTCCTCCAGCTCGCGCGCAGACGCCATGGCGCCTCGCTCGTCGACTGGCAACAAACTCGAAATAACCAGCGCGTCTTGATGCGCATCGATAGACACACGAGCGAGAGACTTGGGCGCCTTCGACTCGCTCGGTCGTCTATTTTTGATGCGCTCTACCTCTCTTCTTCGTGTCCGCGTGCCGCTCTCCAGGCGCCTGCGCATCAGGGAACGGCAGACGCAGCGCCTGGTACAGGAACGCCATCTCCATGGCGCTCTCCTGCAGCTGCTCGAGCCGCCCGCCGCCTCCGAAATGCCCGTCGTCCTCGCTCATCTTGAGCAGTACGAGCGGCGCTATCTGCTTCTCCTTGGACGGCTTGCTGTCAAGCCGCGCGCGCTCGGCCATGGCGCGCCGCAGCTTCCAGACCCACTTGACGGGCTCCCAGTACTGAACGCGCTGGTCGTTCATGCTCCCCGTGACCAGCATGGACGGGAACGCGCCGCCGTCTCCATCCGCGCGCACGTTCTCGCACGGCGCGTACGAGCGGATGTAGTCGCGCACCACCGCGGCGGCTGCGTCGTCTCCGAAGCCGGCGTTCGGGTTCCCCCACTCGTCAAACTCGTGCACGGTCAGCGGCAGCGTCGGGTCGCCCATGGTCGACAGGATGTCCACGAACGGCACCTTCATCACGAGCGCTCGGAATAGCTCCGGGTGCTCGTTCGCCGCGACGCCCATGATGAGACCGCCGGCGCTCGAGCCCTTGCCGGCGAGCCGCTCGGGCGAAGTGACGCCGCGCTCGACCAAGAAGCGCGCGCAGGCAGCGTAGTCGTCGAACGAGTGGCGCTTGCGCAGCAGCTTGCCGTCTTCGTACCAGGGCAACCCGAGCTCTCCGCCGCCGCGCACGTGCGCTAGCGCGATCACCCACCCACGCTCGAGCAGACTCAGGTGCTCGAGCGTGAACTCGGCCTCGAGGTTGTGGCCGTACGCGCCGTAGGCTATCAGTAGCGCCGGGTTGGAGCCGTCCAGCGGCAGATCCCGCTGGTGGATTAGCGTCAGCGGAACCTTCGCGTCTCCGCTACTGGGCACGAAGCTACGGTGGCACGTGAATGCCTCCGAGTTGAACCGGAGTTTGCGTCGGTCCGAGCCGTCTCCGAGCCAGTAGCGGCTCAGAGCTGGCGCCACGGCGGTCGTTTCGACAGCCGCTTGCTTGCGCACAGTCAGCGCGCGCGCGGTCAGGTCGTAGTCGTACACGATTTCAGGCTCGAGCGGCGTCGACAGAGAGAAGCGGACTGTGCGCGCCGTGCAGTCGCGGTTCACGCCGGGCGTGACACGGCCGATAGCGTGCTGCTCCGGAACTTGGACAACGTGTAGGCTCTTCACGCCCCACGACGTTGGGTCGCCGCTTGATGCTTCGCCGTACTGGCACACGCGGATGCGCGGGACGCTCGCGACGCGCTCGTAGAGCACCAGGTAGTCGTCAAGCAGGTCCACGTCTTCGATCTTGACGTCGGGCTGCTCGGGCAGCAGCACGCTCCAGTCACTGCCAGCGCCATCTACCGACGCGCACGTCGCGATCTTGTAGTTGGCGGCGCGGTCGGCGTTCGTGACGATGAAGAAGCGGCCGCCCGCGTGGTCGGCAAAGTACGCGGTCCCCGGCTCTCTCGCGCGCAGCAGCCGCGGCTCGGCGTCGGTGCTGTCGCTGCGGAGCGCGTGGATCTCGGACGTGTTCTTCGAGTTGCAGTTGATTAGCACGAACGCGCCGTCCTTGGACTGCGAGACGTCCACGAAGAACGCCTCGTCCAGCTCCTCGTAGATCTGTTCGAAGCGGTCAGCGCCCGCTACTCACTGCTTACGAGAACGTCCGTCTACGAGAACGCACCAGCTCCTGCGTGCGCGTGGCGCAGTTGTATCGGTAGACGGCATACGGGCGGCGCGACTCGGGGTCGACCTTGGTCCAGTAGAACGCGCGCGGGTCGGTCGTCGCGGCCCACTCGACGTTCTTGACGACGCCGTCGAGCTCCCGCAGCGCGCGCAGCCCATTGCCACGGCTCGCCGTCAGATCCCGGAGCATCACGCGCGCGTCCTCGTTCTCGTCCTCGAGCACCACGAGCAACCGCTCGCCGTCGGCCGAGACCTTCATGGACATGACGAACTGGAAGGCGCCGTGCAGCAGCTCCGGCTCGCGGTTCTGGTCCAGCAGCACCTGCTCCTCGGCCCCGGGAGGCTGCAGCGCGCGCCGGTAGTACACGGGGAAGTTCTCGCGCGGCGCCTGCCGCAAGTAGTACTCGTAGCCGCTGACGCGCTCGGGCACGCTGGCGTCCTCGCGCACGACGCGGTCCCGGAACTCGCGGTAGAGCGCGCGCTCGACCCTCCGGAACCGCGGCTGGGACAGCTGCTTGCTCAGGTAGCTGCGCTCGGCCTGCAGCGGCGCGGGCGGCGTCCAGGACGCGCATGGAGACCGTCAGCGGGTCGACTCGGGGGGTGTATCATACCTTCATCCAGTACATTTACAATGTGATGGACGGAATGTACTACCTTTAGAAAGCTTTGGAGCCTCGGATGCGACGGAGAGCGCATCCAGGAGAGCGCGTCGCGGTCGCCAGCGTCGTCCGCAGTCGAGAAGCAGCGGCGGTAGAGCGGGAGGACATGGGACGCAGTGCCGATGCGCACGTCGCGGGCCAGTAGCGGCCGCGGGAGCCGCCGCGTCGCCGCCAGAGCCGCCGCGCGCCGAAGCATCTTGTGGGGTAGGATGTCCACTGAGTGGACATTGTCCAGAGGGTTTTTTATTCATCGGATGAAAAAACCTCATGATTGGGAAGATGTCAATAGTTGCAGCGATGACACCGACTGCTCTTCTACCGTTTCGGAAGAATCCGCCAACGTCTGACGTCGGAGCTCGACACGAGTGGCTGGCACTGACTCTAGGTGTACTCGAACGTAGCGGCGTGCGAGCAGCGGTCGCCAAGGACAGAGATGGGTGGACTTCACTGCCTATCGCCAATCATTTACACGACGTGGAACGCGTTTCCCGACGACCAGAGAGGGGAGCATAGCTGTCGTCTCGCAAAAGTAAAAGTACCATCTTTGTGCATTTCACCTCTACAAAGTTTCTCCCTCCCATATACAATATTCTCATCTTCTCCTTGTAATAGGGGTAGGTCCTAAACCCTTCAACCTCATACAGCCATCCATAGAAAATGATATCCTGGGTACACTCCATTAATTAGTACCCGCAGGTTTTCCGCCCTCCTCATCAAAAGTGGGTTAGCCGACTCACAGTCAAAACCTCCCCCCATACTCACTCACTCACTGAAGTGACTCCGATACAAACAGACTCGCAACGCGGGAAAGGCCGACGGACGCCGCATACGGGCGAAGAACTCCGCGTCTTCCTTCCCCCTCCGCCCATCGCATCTATCGGAGGTCCCCAGCGCGCGCGCGTGTCGCCATGGAGGGAGTCAAGGTAGGGCTTCCGTCCGCGCGCGCGCCGCCCGAGCGCGCGCGTCCCCCCGCCCTCTTGGCCTCGCCCTAACGGCGCCGCTCTACCCTAAACGGCAGGTGTACGCGCCGGACGCGGAGCACGTGTGGCTGCCGGGCGTGGTCTGCCAGGCGAGCGCCGACGGCAAGCGCGTGACGGTGCGCGTGGACGCCATCATCGGGCCCAGCGACGCGCGCGTGCTCGAGACGCTGGCACCCGAGCGGCAGCTGCAGGCGCTCACGGGCGCCCAGCGCGAGCTGCAGCTGGACGACCCGGCCGTGCTCAAGCTCGTCAACTCGCGGCACGCGACGACCGTGGCGAGCCAGGGCGGCGGGGACGCGGTGGCGGCGCTGCCGCTGCAGAACGCGAGCGACGCGTCGCCCACGTCCGCCGGCTACGAGGACATGATCCTGATCGACCACCTGCACGAGGCGTCCATCCTGTACAACCTGCGGCGCCGGTTCTTCCGGCAGCTGCCCTACACGTACACTGGCAAGATCTGCATCGCCGTCAACCCGTACCAGTGGCTTAACCTGTACGACAAGGCGGTCATGGACAGGTTCAGCGACGGCTCGCGCGAGCACAAGCCGCCGCACGTCTACGCCGTGTCCATGGAGGCGTTCTTCAACATGCGCCAGCGCAAGGAGAACCAGTCGATCCTCGTCAGCGGCGAGTCGGGCGCCGGCAAGACGGAGACGACCAAGATCGTCATGAGCCACCTGGCCGCGCTCGCGTCCAACGCCAACTCCAAGGTCATCCAGCAGATCATCCAGGCCAACCCGCTGCTCGAGTCCTTCGGCAACGCCAAGACGGTGCGCAACGACAACAGCTCGCGCTTCGGTAAGTTCACCGAGCTGCAGTTCACCGTCGACGGACAGCTCATCGGCGCGCGCTCGCGCACCTACCTGCTCGAGAAGTCGCGCGTGTCGACCCAGGCCGACGGCGAGCGCAACTTCCACATCTTTTACCAGCTGCTCAACCGGCGCGCGCAGTTCCCCGAGCTCGAGCTGGGTGACGCCACGGCCTTCAAGTACGTGTCGACGACCGCCGAGGCAGGGGACGAGGCCGAGGAGGGCGACCTCGGACGCACGCGCGAGGCGCTCGCGGTCGTCGGCATCGAGGACAAGCTGCAGCAGGAGATCTTCCAGATCCTGGCGGCCGTGCTGCACCTCGGCGAAACCGAGTTCAGCGCGGCCAACGGTGACGTCGATGCGTCCAAGGTCGTCGACCTCAAGCCGTTTTCGATCGCGTGTCGGCTGCTGGGCGTGAGCGTCGAGGCGCTCGAGAAGGCCGTGTGCAACCGCAACGTGTTTGTGGGTCGCGAGGTGTTCCTCAAGCCCATGACGCGCGACCAGGCAGCCGACTGCCGTGACGCGCTGGCCAAGAGCCTGTACTCGAAGCTCTTCCTCTGGCTAGTGGAGAAGATCAACGACACGATTGGCGTGCAGACCAAGGACGCCGTGTCATTCATCGGCATTCTCGACATCTTCGGCTTTGAGCACTTCGAGACCAACTCGTTCGAGCAGTTCTGCATCAACTACGCCAACGAAAAGCTGCAGCAAAAGTTCGTGCAGGACGTGCTCAAGACGGTGCAGATCGAGTACGAGGAGGAGAACATCACGTGGTCGCACATCCAGTTCGCAGATAACCAGGACGTGCTCGACCTGATCGAAGGCCGCCTCGGAGTCATCAGCTTTTTGAACGAGGAGTCGCTGCTCGCGACGGGTACGGACCAGGCGTTCGCGAGCAAGCTCGGCGCCGTCATGGAGAACAACCCGCTGCTGGAGACCCCGCGACTGAACCAGTGCGCCTTCTCGATCTACCACTACGCCGGCAAGGTCACGTACGACGCGACGGGCTTCCTCGACAAGCACCGCGACGCCATCCTGCCGGACATCAAGCAGTGCATGAGCACGTCGAGTCTCCAGATTCTGTCCAAGATGTTCAAGGAGGACGTGAACGCCAGTGCGCCAGCTGGACCGGCGCGAAGCAACAGCTCGCGCAACCGGAAGAGCCAGGCGCAGCCTCGCCGCACGACCGTCGGCACGCAGTTCAAGGAGAGTCTGTCGCAGCTAATGGAGAAGATCGGACTGACCGAGGTGCACTACGTGCGCTGCCTCAAGCCCAACCCGCTCAAGAGCGCGCACTGCTTCTCGCATGGCGACATCGTCAACCAGTTGCGCTGCGCCGGAGTGATTGAGGCCATTCGGGTCTCGCGCAGCGCGTACCCGAGCCGCATCCCTCACTTGGAGTGCGCCAAGAAGTTCCGCATGCTCGCGAGCTCGAAGCTGCCGCACGAGAGCAACTCCCCGCTGAATGAGTTCGACTCGGAGCTCGTCAAGACGCAGTGCGAGCAGCTCATGGAGAAGCTGCTGCCGGGCGGTAACGTCAAGGACTACCAGGTCGGCTTGACGCGGGTGTACTTCCGCGAGGGCGTGCTGGAGCAGCTCGAGACGAAGCGCGGCTGGGCGCTGCGCAAGTACGCCATTCTGCTGCAGAAGAACGTGCGATGCTTCCTTGTGCGTCGCCGCTTCCTGCGCCAGAAGCGCCAGATCGTCATTGTGCAGAAGTACTGGCGCCGTTATGTGCTCCGCATGCGGTATCTCAAGCTCCGCCGCGGAGTGATCCAGCTGCAAGCGTGCCACCGCGGCAACCAGGCGCGCAAGATGTACAGCGTGATGAAGTTCGACTACAGCATCGTGCGTCTGCAAGCGTTGTGCCGCACCTTCATCGCTCGCCGCCGGTACCTCAAGCAGGTCGAGGCTGTCAAGCGGCTGCAGGGCTTCTGGCGCTTCTCGCTGCTGCGTCTCGTGTTCCTGCGCAAGATGGAGAAGGAGAAGGCGTACAAGGCGCTAGGCTCCAAGGTCGCGCAGCTGCAGCTCAAGCTGGACCGCAAGCAGGCCGTCGGCGGTACCAAGCTGTCGCCGTCGGCCTCCAAGGCTCGAGCGATCGCGTCCGGGGAGATCCCTCCGACGGCCGGTCCTGGCAGCACGGGCTCGAACGGGTCCCACCGCGGGTCCATCCTCAACACCCACCGGTTCAGCGCGAGCAGCGGCATCCTCGACGAGAGCCAGGAGGTCATTACGGCGCTGCACGAGGAGAACGAGCGGCTGCGCCAGCAGCTGGAGATGCAGGAGGCCGAGATCCAGCGGCTCAAGATGGAGAACCGCACGCTCAAGAACTGGCAGCAGTCGAAGGAGGTGGGCGAGCAGGTGCAGAAGCTGGCGCACCGCGACCAGGAGAGCAAAGACTTGACGTACCTGACGACGCTCGAGTCCGAGTACGAGCGTCTGCGGTCGTACATTTGCGAGACGATGAAGCTCCCGAGCGACATTGGCACGATCGCACCGGCCCCTACTCCCGCGAACGGCACGCCCAGCAGCAACCTGCGCGGCTCGTTCGTGGGACAGTCGTCGGACAAGTCGTCGCTGCTCGCGACGGCCGCGGCAAACGGCATCTTGGACCAGAGGGCGGCCGAAGCGCACCATTTGCTGGTCAAGAGCGCTGGACGCGTGTCCCACGCCAAGACCAAGGTGTCGACCAAGGGCAACGCGCGGCGCGTCAAGGACCACTGGGAGGAGATCCGCAACTTCCCGCCGTCCATGCACTACTCGCTGGGCTCGGTGCCCTGGAAGCGGTTGCTGACGGACTGGGCTCAGGGAAACCCGAAGAAGCTGGATTACATGACGCGGTGGCTCAAGAACGTGCTGGACGGCGGGCCGATTGTGTCGGATACGTTCCCTATGGGCGTCGAGCTCAAGTACGTGACGCCGATGATGCTCGACGGCTTCATGCAGCTCGTGATCCCGAAGCTCGCCGAGCGGCCAGACATCCAGGTCCACGTGCACACGAAGGAGTTTATCGGCACGAGCATGCGCATCACGCTCTCGCAGCGCGACTCCAACAACATGCGGATGGAGCGCTCGCCGCCCATGGAGGTGGAGGACTTCCAGCGCATCTCGATCCTCGCCAGCTCGGCCCCGGGCTCCGGCCGGATGTCGTCGTCCACACTCAGCCTCTCGCCCTCGGAGTCGTCGATCATGTCTTCCGGGACATCCTCTCGGTCCAGCGGCCTGTTCCGCTCGAGCCGGAGCACCAACAGCAGCGCGGACGGCGGCCAACGCGGCTCGTTCTTCCACCGCAAGTAGCGCGGCCAGCGCAGGGTTTCCGCGAACGTTCACGGCTCGCACGGATGAACGCGTGGAGGTCTATGGAGCTGCGTGTGAGTGTGTGAGGCGGGGTCATCGGCGTGTCCGCAACCAGGAGAGCAGCCGCGGCCCCGCGTGTGAAGGCCAGAACCTTGACGGGTTTTCCGGCATTAGAGTGATTCGATCAAGAAGAAGCGGGTCAAGCGGTGGCGACGGAGCGTCGGTGGCGGGAAGGAGCCCGCCCACCATACCGGCGGTGGCAGCAAGGGCTCCGCCATGGCGATCGCCCGAGCCACGAAGCCGCCGAGCCTGTCCTCGTCGCGGTCCAGTAGGTTGTCAGCCAAGATTTCGACGAAGAAGCATGTGCATGTTGCCCACGACGTTGATGATTTCGCTGGTGGTTGGCTTGGGACTCCCACATGTTGGGAGACCGTGCAAGCCTGGGCAGACTCATGTGGGTTCGAAAGTGATGGGCGGCCGGTGTCGCCACTCGGACTCGGAGTCGTGGCCATGGAGCGGAGGAACGCGCGCGGAACCAGCCACGTAGGACACGAACGCGAGCGGCGTGGCGCGGCGTACGTCGCGCGTGTTGAAGGGAGAGCAGGTTTCGTGGCAAAGGCCAGCGCGATCGATGATTCGCAGCCGCCGGGCCGTGGGATCTTGCTCATTTATGATCGTGTATTTGGTCGATGGGGGAAGCCACGCCCCCGAGAGATCGAGCGAATCACTAGGCGGTCACTGGCGCCGAGATCTTTCGGATCGGATCGGGCCTGCGTTCATAGGGGTTTGCGTCATGTGACCCACCGACGGGCAGCCTCAGTCATGGTGAAAAGCCTCTATCGCCGACCACCTCTCTCTAAAGTACGAGTATCAATGTACCAAAACCTCTATCCTTCCACAGCTCCTGAACAGTGAACACCGGCGTGTCGAAGTCCTGTCTCCGAGCGTCAGATGGACGTTTCGACGGAGCCACCTCTGACCCACGGACAGGCTCCGCGAGAACACACTGTCGGCGGCAGACGTGGCGACTGACGTACGTCGTCCGTGACGCACTTCCGAGTCACGGTAGACCTCATCGAGACGTCAGCGAGACCATGTAACAAGGCTTCAGCTGGAGCGAGAGACCCATGCGTCACCTGGATCGCTTGGTCGGCGGCGCCCCGGCCAAGCGCTCGCTGGTTCAGGGCGAGTGGTCGGACAGGTGAAGCCCTTAGTGAAGCCAAGTGCCTCAACCGGCCCGAACTGAAAACGCGATTTATAATCCACATTCTCGGCGCAAAAAACACGATTTTTCCCCCTGCGCGAGTGACTTGGTTCTCGTATGTTCCCTTTCAAATCAGGCTCTGGTCAGTCGGCGCTGAAAGGATTTCCTGAACGTACCGGTATCCGCCCTACAAACGCCAAGTGTGCGTAAATATCATCGACCGTCGACTTGCGCAAGTCCCAAATTTGGGGGATGGGCGGCGCGCAATGAAACGGAAAGCCGAGCCGATCCGCCGGTTTCTCGTGCGCCACCGACTGCATTTTTGAAGTGCGAAATCTTCACTCGGTGGCTTCGCCCGGCCTTCGCGACGTGTTCCGAGCAGTCAACTCGAAATCATACAGCTTGCTGCATTTTCGAGAAATGGGTGCGCTTATTCCCAAAGTATGTGACCAACCAACTGGTTACGTACGTTCCAAGTGACCAAATCGTCATGCCCTTTGGCGCATTTTGTGCCAACCCAGACGACCAAACGCTCATTTGTGAATTCGCGCGCTCCCCAAGATCCGGACGCCTCGACCAGCATGCAGTCGCCGTCGCTGCTGCCGGCGCCGCCCGCGCTGGCGCTCAAGCTGCCGCTGGCCGTGTCCACGGCGGCGTCCCCGGCGTCCCCGTCGCCCTCGTCCTCGTCCTCGGGCCGCGCGGTCGGCGTCTGGTCGGCCGCCGAGCACGACCGGTTCCTCGAGGCGCTCAAGACGTTCCCGCAGGGGCCGTGGAAGTCCATCACCGAGTTCGTCGGCACGCGGTCCGTGCGCCAGGTGCAGACCCACGCGCAGAAGTACCAGGAGAAGGTCTCGCGCCGGCTCCACGGCATGCAGACCGGCAAGGCCGTGCGTCTGCGCCGCGAGCACCGCATCGACCACGACGTGCTCGCGCTCGTCACGCTCATCAGTCCGCACGGCGGAGAGGCGCGCCGCAAGCACGCGCGCCGTGCCTTGGACGGCTCCAAGGCTGGCTCCAAGGTGGCCTCGACCACCGCTCGGCCGGCTCTGGTGGCACCAATGCCGGCGGTCGTCCCGCAGAAAGTGGTCGCAGATGAGGAGGACGCCCCCAAGACGCCGACGGCGAGCCAGCGACCGACGCTGGACAAGATCGAGCCCGACGCGGACATGAAGGCCATGATGCTGGCGGGCAGCGAGGCGGACGGCGCGTCGCCGTCGTCCATTTCGTCCTCGGCGCTCTTCGACGGCTTCCAGTACGACGCCGCGCTGCTGGACTTTGACATGCTGACCGAGGACGACCTGCCCACGCTCAGCGAGTCGCTCGACTTCTTCATCGAGAACTTCGCGAGCGCCTAAGCGATCGCTATGCGGTGGCGAGGGGCCGGCAGCCAACTATAGTAGAGAGCGAGTAGTGCGGACGTGCGAGCGTCCGTCCGACATCGATTATTTATGCGTGTGCCTTCGTAAGACGAATCCAAGCGAGTGACAGCATCCACGACAGCATGGACCAATGCTCGAATCATTGGACGAACCGAGGGATGACGGACAGATCCGCACCTTAGCAAGCGCATCGGACGCATACGAAGGACTCCATAACCGCCGCGGAAGCTGCGGCGAGTGTTCTCCGTTCGGACGGACGTGAGCAATCCGCCTCGGTCCACTTGACGGATCAGCAGCCACTCGTGGCGCTCGGGTGATCGAGCAAGCACAGCAGCGATCCGACTGGCCACGTCGACGTGTCGATGTGTGTGTGTGTGTGTGCCTCTCGGTTGCCAAGCGACTCAGGGCAGCCGCCATTGAAGTAACTCGACACACTCTCGTCGGCTATAAAGTCGCCATGCTAGCCTCGAACAGCGGCCTCAGGTCGCTGTCGCCCAACACCTCGCCGCGCATGGACCAGCCCGAGTAGTTACTAGTCGTCTTCCATGTCCAGAACGCCCAGCCGCCCTCGGCGTGGCCCAACACCGACAGCTGCGCCGCGGCGAACTCGGCGAGCTTCTCGGGTGCGTCCGCGAACTGCCCCTCGTTCACGCCGAGGCTCCACTCGCCGATGAACAGGCGGTTGTGGCCCTCGCGCGCGTTCCAGGCGTCCACTCGGCTCTGGTACGTGTCGCTGGCGGCGGCGAGCAGCTCGGCGTCTGTGAGGTTCTCGTACCCCCAGATGAAGTACGGGTGCCACGCCATCCAGACGTTCGTGTAGTCCCCCGACGCGTCCATGAAGCCGACCATCTGGTCCGGTCCTTCTTCGTAGAACAGCGCCATGACCGACAGCACGCAGTCGTTGCCGGTCGAGCGGATCGCCGTGTACGCGTCCTGATAGTACGTGTACAGCACGTCCTGGTCCGTGTCGCCCGTCGGCTCGTTGAGTAGGTCAATCCCGAGGAACGCGGCCTCGTCCCTGTATCGGTTCGCCAGGAAGGACACGACCTCGAGCGTGTTGGCCACGTTCTCCGGGTACACACTCCAGAACTCCTTGCCGAGGTCGGTCGGCGCCGAGTGCGCCTCTCCGTTCTGCGAGCCCTTGGCAGCGTGCATGCTGATCAATACGGCCACGTTGTGCGTCTTGGCCCACTTGGTGATCAGCAAGTCCAATCGGTCGAGCGTGTCGGTCGGGAAGACCCTCCACCGCTGGGAGTTGGACGTGTCATAGTCGTCGCGTCCGAGGATCCACCACCCGATGGGGACGCGCACCGTGTTGAAGCCGGCGGCGGCGATCTCCTTGACGTCGTCCTCGGTGATGAACGTCGAGTGGTGCGCCTCCAGTCGTGTCCTGATCGCCGCCGGGTCGCTTGCGCTCGTGATGGCGATGTACTCCCCGCCGAGCGCGTTATCCGCGTCCACGCCGAGCCAGACGGACGACTCGCGCGTCATCCAGTACTCGGCCACGAGCCATCCGCCGAGGTTGACGCCTCTGGACTTGGTCGTGCCGTTCCGGATGCTCCATTGGACGTGCGCGTCGCTGCGTCCACTCGTCGACCCGTCGGCTTGGGCTCCTACAGCGCCGCTGTCGGTGTCGGTGCCTCCACTGACGCTAGAGCTGCTGGTGCTGTTACTTCGGGTGCTGCTGCCGCTACTATCGGCAGCGGGCGAGGCCTGTTCGCTCGCGCTGTCGTCTCCGCTGGAGCGCGTGAGCACGACGGACAGCGTGATGGCGAGCGCGCCGAGCAAGACGCTCGCGCAGATGAGCGCGACCTGCCGCCGCTTCATGAGGGCGAACACGGAGTGTTCTGTGCCCAGCAGTCGGCGGCGCGAGGGAGGATGCGCCTCGAACACCCAGCTGCACAGATGCGCGGTGAATATAGAGGCACGAGCGGTGCGGCTGATTGGCTGCGCTCCCGACTGTTGTCGCTGTACTCATCAGTCTTGAACTTCGAGGTAAACAGTGGGCCGCCACCGGGAGACTCGAGCAGCATGGACATCGACAGACTCTAATCATCCAACTGTGAGCTTGTGTGGAGAAGCAGTCCACCGTCATGCCTTGGGGCGATGGAGCGCCGCGGTGACGCCACCACTATCCAATCCGATCGGTGGAGCCATCAGCGACCGCCTCGCCCGGACACGTCCAGGCAATGCGCAGCCGCCATGTGATTCAGATCTGCGCGGCGGTGCTGCTCGGCAGCCTCGTGATCGTCCTCGCGGTCGTGCTTAGTCGCTCGTCAAGCAGCGACAGTGCCAGCGCTGGCACCAACGAGTCGGCATCGTCCGCCAACGCGACCGTGACCGGGAATGACACTGATAACCTTACGGGGTCCTCGTCCAGCGCGTCCTCAGCATCATGGACGGGCGAGCACGTCCAATGGAGCATCCGGAACGGCACGACCAAGTCTCGAGGCGTCAACCTCGGCGGATGGCTCGTGGCCGAGTACTGGATGACGCAGGATACAGCCTTCTGGGCGAGTGTCGAGCCTTCAGACCGACTTGGCGGCGAGTACATCGCCATAACAGGCGCGACGAGTCCCTCGGTCGTTCGCGCGGGGATCAAAACCCACCACTCGACGTTCATCACCGAGGACGACGTCAAGGAGATCGCCGCCGCCGGCTTCAACACGGTGCGCGTCCCCATCGGGTGGTGGATCCTCGGACGCGACGACTACGACACGTCCAACTCCCAGCGGTGGAGGGTCTTCCCGACCGACACGCTCGACCGATTGGACTTGCTGATCACCAAGTGGGCCAAGACGCACAACGTGGCCGTATTGATCAGCATGCACGCTGCCAAGGGCTCGCAGAATGGGGAGCAGCACTCAGCACCGACCGATCTGGGCGAGTCCTACTGGAGCGCGTACCCGGAGAACGTGGCCAACACGCTCGAGGTCGTGACCTTCCTGGCGAACCGATACAAGGACGAGGACGCGTTCTTGGGCTTCACGCTGCTCAACGGACCGGCTGGGACGACGGACGAGGCCACCTTGCTCGCGTATTATACCGAGGCGTACGATAGCATCCGCGGCCGCAACAACGACTGCGTGCTGTCCGTCATGGCGGTCAGCTACGGCCAAGGCGAGCTGTCCGATTTCCTGCAGGGAGCCACGAACGTGTGGGTCGAGTGGCATCCGTACTTTGCGTTCGGCTACGACGACTACTCGGACGCCAAGCTGCTTGCGGCCGTGACGGGCTCGTACCAGGAGTTGGTGAAGTCCTGGAACGGCATTGACGGGCACAACCCGCTCTTCATTGGCGAATGGAGCGTCGCCGTGCCCGCGGGCCAGTTCTCCGGCAACGCCGACGCCTTCTACACGTTTGCGGCCGACCAGTTCGCAGTGATCGCGCAGGCCGAGGCTGGCTGGTCCTTCTTCTCGTGGAAGACATCGGGGGATTACTCTGGTTGGTCCATGAAGGAGCTGCTCACCGACTCCAAGCTGCGTGCGTTGCTCGAGCAGAACCTCAAGACCTGAGGTACACGAGTGAGCAGGAGCGCATGGTCGTAGGCTTAGCACGAAAGGAGGAGAGCCGGAAGGGATGACAGCGATGAGTGTCGACGCTCTGCGCGCTCAAGAACGCACCAAGATATCAACGAAGCCTCCCCCGTCTCATTTACGCGGTGCCGCGACCTTGGTTCGAGTATCTCCCACGTGGTCGTCACGAAGCTGCCGAGCCGCCTCACTCATACCTTCATCATCGACTACGCGGCGGACGCGGACGTATGGAACCGCATGCTACACAACCGAGAAGGCCGACGAGACCTTCTCCGGCGTCGACAAGCACCCATTCAATTGGCGGCGAGTGGATCTGGGACTCGGACGATGATTACCAGGACTTCCTCTGGTTCTCCACGGGCAAGCCCGCCGACGACACGGCCACCCAGATCGGCCGCAGCTACGCCAACGCCTCTAGTTCGCGTCGAACGGAAGGCGCAACCTGCATATACTTCGAAGCGCCATGAATGTGAGTCGCTAACCTGTCCATTCGCGTTCGCCAACAGCTCGATCCAGCAGGTAGAACGCGTTGAAGCCAAAGTATACATGCGTTGTGTATAGCGCTATACGTTCAGTTCGCCTAAATATCGAAAGTAGCCTCGTGCTGAACCTCAACTTCCAATTCGTGACTTGAACTATGTATTGGCTACAAATGTCTTCTCTAAATATAGAGATGACGAGTCCAACTCGCCTTGGCTCTCAGTCCCACCATAACTCAAGACGACGCACCACCAGCATGCGGCCGCCACTCCTGCCGGCGCTGCTGACGCTGTCCGCAGCCGCGCGCGGCGCCTCCGGACTGTTCGTGGACGACTCGGCGTGCTCCTTCTCGACGGCGACACGGCGCTGCGAGCCGGTCGAGTCCTGCAGCTTCCAGTTCCGCTTCGGCGACCTCTCCTTCTCGCAGGCGTGCCGCGCGGACGTGAGCGTCGTGGGGTTCGTCCCGCAGCAGATCCACCTCGCGTTCGCCGGCGAGGCGCCCGGCACGGCCATGACCGTCTCCTGGGCCACCTTCTCGCGGCTCGAGGCTCCGCAGGTGTGGCTGGCTGCTTCGAGCGACGAGGTCGAGAACTCGCCAGTGACTGGTGACCAACTGGCGCTCGTGGTGGACTCGTACTTGGATAACGAGCCAGAGTCGGCCAGCAGAGACGACGGGTACTCGCTCTACTCGTACCACGCGACGGTCTCTGGCCTCCAGCCGCAGACCGAGTACTTCTACCAGGTCGGCAGCGCCGCGAGTCGGTCCAACGTCTCGTCCTTCGTCACGGCGCGCTCGTCCATCGACTCGACGGTCTCGGGCGCCAACAGCGGCGACGCAGACACCAGCGGCTCGTCCTTCGAGGTGCTCATCTACGGCGACTTTGGCGCGGACGCCAACGCCGAGGCCACGCGCGCGTACCTCGGGAACCTGTCGCGGCCGATCGACTTTGTGTTCCACATTGGCGACGTGTCGTACGCTGACAACTCGTGGCTGTCGCTGTCGACGCTGCTCGGGGACTTCTACGAGGAGGTGTACAACCAGTGGATGAACTCGCTCGCGCCGGTGATGGCGAGCGTGCCGTACATGGTGCTCGTGGGGAACCACGAGTCCGAGTGCCACTCGCCGAGCTGCTTCTTCGCGCCCGAGAGCGTCCAGCGTCGGTGGAGCAACTACTCGGCGTTCAACTCGCGCTTCCGCATGCCGTCGAGCGAGAGCGGCGGCGCGCGCAACATGTGGTACTCGTTCGACCACGGACCGGTGCACTTCGTCGCGCTTTCGACCGAGACGGACTTTGCCGACGCGCCGCGCAACACGTTCCTGGAAGGCTCAGAGTTCAGCGACTACGGACACTTTGGCGACCAGCTCGCGTGGCTTGAGAGCGACTTGAAGGCTGCAAATGCCAGTCGCGAAACCACGCCATGGGTCGTCGTCGGCATGCACCGAGCCATGTACACGTTGCTGGCGAGCGATGCGGACGGAAAACCCACGGGCACGTCCGCGGCGCTGCAGGCTGCGTTCGAGGACCTGTTCATCCAGTACGCAGTCGACGTGGTCGTCGCTGGCCACGTCCACGCGTACGAGCGACACTATCCGATCGCGCGCGGTGAAAAGGTCGCGGACGGCGTGTCTGCCGACGGATCCGTGTACACCTCGCCCAAGGCGCCGGTGTACATTGTCACGGGTGCGGCGGGCAACAGCGAGGGCCACGACTCCGAGGCAAGCAACGACACCACGGTCGCGTGGAACGCGGTGAGGGATGGCAAGCACTACGCCATCTCGTCGCTTACTGCCAACTGGTCGGCGCTCGCGTTCACTCTGGTCGGCACCGAGGAATCCTCGTCCGGCACGATCCTGGACGCGTTCACCATCACCAAGCCATGAGTCTACGAGGAGGAAGACCACGATGGAATGCAGTCGTGATAACGGCGTTATTCACCGCTTCACTTCCGTTGCGACCACTGCTTTGTGTCGTCCTAAGCCAGAGCTGGCGCGTGATCGTGACGCTTGCATCGAGATTTGGAGCAAACAACAGGTGAACGCCACCCAAACTCACAATTGGATCGGACAAAGGCCACGAGCGAAGCCAATTGTCCACACCGCGGGCAGTTCATTGCGTGAAAGAATGCCTCCGCCTGCTCGAGCGCTAAAGCGCGAACACCGCCGCAACAGCAGCAATGCCGGCGACTACAAGGCTACCAACAGACCGTACGCCTCCGCTGTTGCTCCCTTCCGACCCCTCGGTGTCCTTGCTGATGTCGACGTTCGTGTACGCGACTCCTTTGTTGACGCACTCGTTGCTGGTTATCTGCTGCTTGGTAGTGAGCGTGGTGTTGAGGACGTCGCCGCTGCAGTTGTTCCCGCTGAACGAAGTCCACGACGCCGAGCCGTTCGCGTTGATGGTCGAGATGACGCTCATCTCGCTGCCGTCTAGCGATGTGATGAACTGCGCGTGGCACTTGCCGTCGGCCACGAACGCATCCAATCTGAGCAGTTGTCGTCTTGGAACCAGTCGAATCGCAGGTATGGCACGTCCCCGAAGTGCTGGTCGACGGACGAGTCGTGGGTGTCCTCGCATTGGAAGCGCCTCGAAGTATTCGGGAACGGGTAGCCGTTCGCGTCGAGGCCGTCGAGGATGCACTCACCGCTAGGCATGTACATTTTGTTGCGATACTGAATGACACCGACGGCGGTAGGCGCGCCAGTGCAGTTCGTCTCGTAGTTGGACGTGACCACAAACGTGTTGGCGGCGCACTCAGCCGTGTAGGTGGACGCCGATGCCGACGATTCCTCCAGCGAGCGCTGTCTGAGCGCCGACTGCTCGTATTCAGCGGTGGCATCGGTCGGTAGCACTGAAAAGACTACGACGGCGAGCAGCAAAGCGGTCGACGCCATTGTTGAAGTCCACTGAGACTGGTCGGGTGCGTAACTCTGGTCGGGTGCGTAACTCTGGTCGGGTGTGGGACAGAAGTCAATTGGGAAGATGGATGAACGCCGGCAGGCGAGCTTTGGGCCGTCGCGAGCTTGTCCGACTTCCGACGAGACCGACGGCTTCAGGCCCCGCGACAGAGCTGCGCAAGGGCAAGGCACACCCAGAGTAGGCAATGCCTTCGCATTCGCATTCGCACATCGTACACCCACAATCAGCGCGATGCTTAGGACAGAGGCCTTCGAACAGCGAAGGAGTCCACCGGAGGACATCTACTTGAAGTTGAGCGTCCAATTGGATCTTTTCAGATCTCCATCAGCGGTGGCTGCTGTTGTGGATGCATCTCAGCCTTGACGACCTCGTCTGGCGAAATTAGTCGAGAGATTTTTTAGTCAGACCTCCTCCATCCTCTCCTCGCTCGTCGGGTCCCGACCGCTTCCCATTCTCAAATTCTCCCTTCTTCGACCACTTCGGTGACTTGCCCACCATGCTTTTCGTCGCGCTCGGGCTCTCTGCTGCCGTCGCTCTGCTCCAATTCGACAGCGCCGCTGCTTTCCAGCAGTCGACACTCCATGTCCGCTCACTGGAGGAGTCGTCAACGGCAGCCTCCAGATACGGCGGTGGCTCTATCGATGGCTCACTGATGGTCATCGCTGGCTACGACCAGAGCGACTGCAGCGGATCACCCATCACGATGCTGATCGTGTCTCACTGCGCGGTCGCGGATGACGCGTGCACCCCCCAAGGCTACGACAAGGACGGGAACCCATTGACGGACGTCATGGCGCGCTACCAATGCGCCGACGACATCGAGTCGCCCATCGACCAGCTCTTCGGAGACGCGACGTACCTTCGGGTTGACGAGTTCGACGACGACGCGTGCACCTCCTGGGTGTCCACGGCCGTGGTGTTGGCAGACGGCGAGTGCCACCCGCAGCTCGGGAAGGCGGACGACGGCAGCGACGTGAGTATCGTCACCGTGGTCAACGCGGACGGCTCGGGCTCGTGGACGTCGTACATTGGCGCCAACTGCAGCGGCGACGTCCTCAGAAGCGCCGTGATCAATGAGCAGCAGCTCAGCTCCAACGCGTGCGTCGACAAGGCGAAAGCGTACGCGAGCGTCGGCGCCAGCAACGAGACGGAGAGCAACGAGACGGAGAGCAGCGGGACGGAGGGCAGCGGCAACGGAGGCGCACGGTCGGGTGGCGCGCCGCTCTCGCACCTTGTCGTCGCTGGCCTCGCCGCCCTCGCGCTCGCGACCACGCTCTAGTATCTGATAGAGCCACGCGTCCTCTCCCTTCCCAATGAACTCGTCGTGATGCTGGTAATCGCCTCGACCATCTACAATCCCCACAGCGCTTGGTTCAGGTTGTTTGTCTTGTTTCCATTCGATCGATCCCTGTATGACCGCGGCGACTGCTGCTCGCCCCTCTCTACTCTCGCGCACGTGTCGCTACAGGCTTCAAGCGCCTCTTCTTCCTCCTCCTCCTCCTCCACGCCCATTGAACGCCGCAGCTGCACGTCTAGGCGAGCGCCTTGTCGACGATGCGCGACTGCTCGATCTGGTGCACGGCGTTGTAGCCCGTGGCGGGCGCGGCGGCCGGCGCGCGGCCCACGTAGCGCGGGCGGCGCGCAGAGTCGCCGTTGATCTTGCTCAGCGCCGTCTCGATGCGCGGCGACACGTACGTCCAGAAGCCCATGTTGTGCGGCTCCTCCTGGGCCCAGACGATCTCGGCGCTCGAGTAGCGCGCGGCCTGCTCGGCCACCTTGTCGAACGGGAACGGCGCGATCTGCTCCACGCGCACGAGCGCAATGTCGTCGAGCCCGCGCGCGTCCCGCTCGGCCGCCAGCTCGTAGTAGATCTTGCCCGAGCAGAAGACGACGCGCTTGACCTTGTCGTCGGCCACGAGCGACGTCGACACCTCCGGCAGCAGCCGGTGGAACTTGGTGCCCTCGGCCATGTCCTCGATCTTGGACGACGCCTGCCGCAGACGCAGCAGGTGCTTGGGCTGCACCGAGATGAGCGGCTTGCGGAACTCGCGGTGCAGCTGGCGACGCAGCACGTGGAAGTACTGCGCGGGCGTCGAGCAGTAGACCACCTGCCAGTTCGTGTGCTGGACCTGCATGCGGTTGTCCTCGTCCATGACGGGCACCACGTCCGGCTCGTCGTCCGTCATCTGCAGGAAGCGCTCGACGCGGCATGACGAGTGCTCGGCGCCCTGGCCCTCGTACCCGTGCGGCAGCAGCATCACCAGGCCCGACTGGCGCATCCACTTGTCCTCGCCTGCGCTCAGGAACTGGTCGATCATGATCTGCGCGCCGTTGGCAAAGTCGCCGAACTGCGCCTCCCACATGACGAGCGCGTTCGGGTTCTCGAGCGAGTAGCCCAGCTCAAAGCCCAGCACGCCGAACTCGGACAGCGACGAGTTGGACGCCACGAACTCGGCCTGCGTGTCCGGCACCTCGGTGCCCAGCGGCTTGTACTCGAGCGGCGCCGACTTGAGCGTGCGCGGCGCCAGGCTGTTGAGCGGCACGAACTCGTCGTTCGTCTCCTGGTCGTGCAGCACCGCGTGGCGGTGGCTGAACGTGCCGCGCTCGACGTCCTGGCCACTGATGCGCACGTGGTTGCCCTCGAGCAGGAGCGTCCCCCACGCGAGCGCCTCGGCGGTGCCCCAGTCGATGCCCTCGCCGGCCTCGATGGTCGCCTTCTTGGCGCCAATGATGCGCTCGAGCTGGCGGTTGAGCTTGAAGCCGTCCGGGGTCGAGCAGATCTTGTCGCCGACGTGCTTGAGTAGGTCGAGGCTGACGCCCGTGGGGCGGATGCGCGACTGCTGGTTCGGCGACTTGAACGACTCCCAGCGGTTGGCGAGCCAGTCGCTCTTCTTCATCGGCTCCCACTCGCTCGTCTCCTCGAACGTCGACTGGAAAAAGTCGTTCACCTTGGCCACGACGGCGTCGCACTCCTGCTGCGTCGCCGCGCTAGAGCCCACGAGCTTCTGCACGTACAGGTCGAGCACCGACTGCATCTGGCCAATCTTCTTGTACATGATGGGCTGCGTGAAGAACGGGTTGTCGATCTCGTTGTGCCCGAACCGGCGGTAGCACGTGAGGTTGATGATCACGTCCGAGCGCCACTGCTGGCGCCACTCGGCCGCGAACTCGAACACCTTGACCACGGCCTCCGGGTCGTCGCCGTTCACGTGCAGGATGGGCACGTCCATGGCCTTGCCCAGGTCCGTGCAGTACTGCGACGAGCGCGAGTTCTTGGGGTCCGTCGTGAAGCCGATCTGGTTGTTCACGACCACGTGCACCGTGCCGCCCGTGTCGTAGTTGTCCAGGCCCGACAGGTGCATCGTCTCGTACACGACGCCCTGGCCGCTGAAGGCGGCGTCGCCGTGCAGCAGCATCGGCATCACCTTGCGCTCGGCGTCGTCGTCGTTGCCGAGGTAGAACTGCTTGGCGCGCACCTTGCCCACGACCACGGGGTCCACGGCCTCCAGGTGCGACGGGTTGGCCACGAGCGACAGATGCACCTGGCGCCCGTCCGGGTACGCGCGGTCGTACGACGTGCCGAGGTGGTACTTGACGTCGCCCGAGTTGGACCAGTCCTCCACGTCCTCGGCGCGGTAGGCCTCGACGTCAAAGTGCGTGCCCTGGAACTCCTTGAAGATCTGCTGGATGGGCTTGCGGATCACGTTCGACAGCACGTTGAGGCGGCCGCGGTGCGGCATGCCGATCACGAGGTGTTCCATGCCGAGCTCCGTGGCACGGTCGATGAGGAACTTCATGCCGGGGATGAGCGACTCGGCGCCGTCGAGCCCGAAGCGCTTGGTCGTGTTGTACTTGTTGCCGAGGAAGCGCTCGAAGACGACCGAGAACGCCAGCCGCTCCAAGATGTGCATGCGCTTGGCCTTCGAGTCCTCCTCCTGCACCAAGTGCTCCACCTTGGTGCGGATCCAGTTGCATTGGTCGCGGTTTAGCATGTGCATGTATTGCTGCGGACACACGACGGCGTCAGGCTCTGGCGGTCATAGATAGAGATAGATAGAGAGAGAGAAGCAGCGACAAGCGAGATAGGAACGTACAACGCCGATGGTGCTGCAGTACGTCGCCTTGAGGCGGCGCACAATGTCGCCGAGCGTCATCTGGTGGCCGTCGGCCAGCTCCTCGAGGAAGCCCGAGACGCCGGACGAGCTGGAGAAACACGGCGTCACCGTCAGTCAGTACAGCGCGCGCGCTCTACCCTCTCACGCTGGTCCATACACTACTACAACTGGCAGTATACGACGTACAAGTTCTTGGGGATGGCGATGACGCGGTCGAGGTCGGCGTCCGTGAAGCCGTACATCTTGATGTCGAGCTCCGGCAGGTCCGGGCGCGCCTGCAGGCCGAGCGGGTCGAGGTTGGCGCCCTCGTGGCCGCGCACCTGGTACGCGCGGATGAGGTAGCTGAGGCCGAGCGCGTCGTTGTAGTCCGACGCGCCGGCCGCGGCCGCGCCGCCGACCGAGCGCACGGGCGTGACGCCCTTCTGGATGGTCGGCGGCGGGATGAAGGCCTCGCCGGGCACGGCGCCGCGCTCCACCTGGCGGAAGTACACGTCCCAGGACTTGTGCACGCTCTGCGGGTTGCCCTTCCACGACGAGTACATCTCCTCGACGTACGCGTTGTTGGCGCCCGTGAGGAACGTCTCGCTAGGGTGCGGCGAAGACGCGAACGCACGCGCCAGCAGCGGCCTCGGCGCCACCTGGCGGCCCGCCGCCGCGCTCGCGCGCACACCGCGCTGCACGCACTTGGACGCGGCCGCAAGCCACTGCTTGGCCATCGTCTCGCTCGCTCGCTGCTAGTACTACCCGATAGAGCCTGCCTGCTCTACAAGTCGGCGAATGCGGGTGCTGGTGGTCGGCGTGTGGGGGGAAGCGGCAGGGGCGTGTGGGGTGGGGATCCGCGCGCGCGGTCGACCCTCTCCTTGCAGCTGTTTGATACCTATATATATTGACAGGGTACCATTTTAGACAGCTATTCGTTAAGCCACCAAATACAACCTTTTGCAAATTATATATTATTCATACAAGGTTAATGTAAAATAAACGATTTTGAATACTGTCCATGAGGTGTATAAAACAGGCTGGGGACGTTTTAAACAAGGTGGGGACAGTTGGCGGATGAAATCTCGCAGGTTTTTCACCCAGCTCTGAAAACGGAAACGGACAGAGACGGAGCGGATTGAACTTGGCCACTCGAAGCAGCGGGTTTGACGGAGGCCACGTCACCCGAGAGCTATCAAGCTGAACGAGCCTCGAAAATGCCAACAGTGACGGCCGCAGGCTGCTTGGATGTGTTGAAGGTGGCGGTGGTGGTGGTGGTGGTGTCGACCACCTCCTCATTGAACGAGGTACACTCTAAACATCGGCGTCGCGCGCTCGTGTCGTGTCGTCTACACGCTGCCGGATTTAACACGTGCGAGAAGGAACGTATAAGGTGTGAAAGGTTTTGCTCGCCTCTTTTTGCAAATGACATTTTGTGAATGTTACTTAATCGAGACACTTTGAGCTACTTAATCGAGACACCTCGAGGCTACTTAGTTGAGACACTTTGAAGCGTACTTAAGCGAGACACGTTGAAGCGTACTTAATCGATACACATTGAAGTGTACAACAACATGATAGTGTAAAATGAGCAAGTTGAAGCTGATGGCCTGTTGAGTAAGAGCTCGGTCGAAAATCACCGCGTAAAGTGACACTCCTGAGTGAAGAGATCAAGGCGCGAGGATGGCGTGCCTTCGCCACGAGGTGGAGTCGCCGTGGGCAGCGCCGGACTGACCGACTACTGCGCGAGC
>JAADXX010000352.1:0-28409 GCA_023338025.1 Phytopythium oedochilum | reverse complement strand
TCGCGACGCTCCGCAAGAAGCTCGCGGGTCTAGATGCATCGTGTAAATCATGCAGCAACGGCAGTGACAACGCTGCAGCGAGTCGCGTGTACGCTCCAGAGGTACTTGAGATCAAGCAGACGCTCAGTGATGCTGCGAGACTCATGATTTTACTTCATTCGAGTGTGTCGTTTGCGACTTCTTCGCTAACGCTCGTCGCTGACCTGAGACTCTGCGTCCCTTAATTAGAACTCTGCGTCCCAACTGTCAGTGAGTAAATTGACATTTTAGACATGAACTTTCATTTGGCAACATGCAGCCACAAGCCGAGGTGGCCGTCGATGGCGGAGCGCCAGTAATGCCTCAGCGCTCAGTTTGGCTGCCGCTGAGAACAAGCTCGTTGTAGTCTACGCGCACGCGACCACAGGGGACGTGCCTTTTCAGTGGCGTGTATAACGCGAGGGTTTTTCTGATGCCGTGCTTGGTGTCGTCTCGTGCTGATGATTTGCGCAATCTCGTCCGGACGCAGCTGCAGATTGAGTGCCCGGCGCTGCAGCTCAAGCAGATCGACCTGAAGCAAGAGGACGAGAACTGCTCCGAAGAGGACGATGATGCAGTTGCCAGTGGCCAAGAGATCCGGACACACTCAAGGTTGCGCAATTATTCCCTGCTGGCGGCGGGGAATGGAGAGTCGAGGGCCGCGTACAGTTCCGCGTGGAGCACGAAGAAGTCGCTTCCGCTGTCGACCTTCCCCCGCCGACGACTGCCAGCCACGGTTCGCTGCGTCTCGGCTCGTGTGGGAAGCCCGTCTGCACCGACGACCTGCAAGTCGAAGAAATGGACGAGAAGAAGACCTGCAAGTGCGCGTGTTTTACTATCGAGGACGCCGAGTACCTTGTTCGTTTCGCCAAGATCCGGCAAATCGTCAAGGGCGGTAAGTGTCTGTGTCTTGCTCGCCTTGCTCGGTGTTTGATCATTATCGTGGCGCAGCGCACGACGCAGAGGAATCGAAACATCACCAGTCTTCAACAAGCAAGAGGTCCGCTGAGTTGTTGCCTACTGCGCGTGTGTCTCCTTGACTAACCCGTGGTAGTCGTTGACGAACAGTAAACGTGCGTTCAAAAACTCGTTAATGAGCATCGTGCAGAAGGTGTCGGAGCATCCTGCGGTGTGGCCGTTCCAGCAGCCGGTCAACACGGCGATCGTGAAGGACTACCTCGTGCGGATTCGAGAGCCGGTGGATCTGTCGCTCGTCAACATGCGTGTGGTCCACGGCGCTTTCGCATCCGCCGACGAGTTCAAGGCTGACCTGGTCAAGATGTGCGTCAATTGCACGATAAAGACAACGAATTCCACCGGTACGTCATGCTGTTTCGTGTGGTGGCTGTGAGCGGGCGGATTTATCGGTGCGTTGTTGCCAAGTGCGGTGAGGAGTTGCGCAAGTTCATCGAGGAGTTGTTCTGATATTGGCGCATATTCAAGCACGCGCACGGACAGTTTGGCATGAAGTGATGATGTGGTAATGACAGTGTGTGCAAGACACACACAGACGTCGATCGAACGCGTTACCAGACAACTGCAACGCAGAGTTCTACTCGCTGACGAGCCTAGTAAGTGATCTGCAGCTCTGGGTAGCGATCCTTGACGGCGTTGGCCGCTTCTTTCGTCACGCTATTACGATCAACCGAAATCAGTTCCCAATCAACTGCGATCCACGAGGAAAGCAAGCGCAACGCACGTTGTGTAGCGAAAGTCGACCTTCTTGAGGCGCTTGCGCTCCGGCTCGGCGGCCTCTCCGTCCGCTGAAGGCTGTGGTGGAGGCGCCATCGGGTCCAGTTCACCCAGCGCACCCATCTTGGCGTGAATTGTGGAGATAATGGCCTGCCACAAAGGTAAAAGCAATCCGTTACTCAGAGACTGCGTATACGCCGGGGGCAATCACGACGGCGAGCTTACATCAGCGGATACGCTCTTTACGCCGCACAAGTTGAGATCTTGCAAGTTGCGCGCGCTCTCCGAGATGTAACGGAGGAGCTGGTCACTGCGTAGAGCACGCACAGGTTTGAATCCACTCGGTGCACAGTCTGCGACGAAAAGATACACAAGACTCTCACGTGATGCCGACATTCCAGTGCACACTGAGCCGTGAGACCGACTCGCGCTTCTTGAGCAGCGCGATGAGCGCGTCGTCCGACACTGCGCAGTAGCCCACGCTCAGGCTATGGAGCTTGCGGCACTTGGCCATAATGGTCTTGAGCGTCCTGGCCCAGCAACAAACAAAAGGCGTGAGACGCGGACACCTGAAGCTCTGCAGCTCGGCCGCAACTCACTGGTCCGTGACGGGGTGCCCAGAGATGTGGACGCGCGTGAATTTGGAGTGGTTCGGGTGCTTCTCGATGAGCTTGGTGATCCCCATGATAGTCATATTAAAGTTCCCGCCGACATCAACGCACTGTCACGGCACACTCGAGCGTCAAAAGCGAGTCGCGACGGGAGGGAAAGAGGGAGACGTGACGGCCAACCAACCTGCAGCTTCGGCGCCAGCTTGCGCAGGTGGTCGAGCGTCGCATCCGTCAGCTTGCGGCAGTTCTCAATGTTCAGGTCCTTGATGTCCGGGCAGTTCTTGAGGAGCGCCTCGACCGCGTCGTCCGTAAGCCGGAAGCAGCCCGAGAAGTTGACCGTGTGCAGCTTTGGGCACTTCTTGGCCATCTGTCTCGCCGTCGCTCAACAGCGAGTGAGCAACGAGCACTGCGCTGCACGCAGCTCCAGGCGAACCTCTCAACAGCGCGACGCACCCGCTCGACGAAGGGCGTGGAGATCTTGCCACCGACGATCTCTACGCGCGTCATGCTCTCGTGGAAGAAGCAATCGGGCAGCGTGTCGTCCTGCAGCCGGCCGCTGCGCAGCAGCGCGCGCACGACCTCCTGCTTGACCTTGTGCGTGCGCGACTTGCCGGGCCGCCCGATGCGGTGCGCGCGCTGCACCGTGCGCTCGTTCACGATCTCGCCCGCCAGCCGCCCCGACTTGGACACGAACTTGAGCAGCAGCTCCTCCAGCGGCGGCACCTCGCGCCGGAACGCCATGCTTCCTCTCCTTCCTACGTTCCGTTCGAGACCTCCTCGCCCTTGTGGTTCGTTTCGCCTTCTTTTCCTTCGTGACGGCACTAGTTGGTACTTTTGATCCCGAACGCTATGGAAGTCGTCCTTTTGGATGTCAATATTTGACAATTCGACCGAAACGTATGGCGCTCCGACTGACAGTCTGTGTTTTTGGCCGACGGATACGCCGGCAGCAAGTAAGGAACCCCCTCACACTCCGACTTCCGACTCAGTCCCGTCCGAAACGTACGAGGTGCTCGGCGGCCCGCCATGAAGTTCGGCAAGCAGCTGGAGCTGTCGGCGAACGACGAGTGGCGCGACCACTACGTGCAGTACAAGCGGCTCAAGCGGCTGATCAAGCGCGTGGCCTTCGAGGTCGAGAAGCAGGAGCGCAAGACGGAGAAGCTGCAGCAGCAGCTGGCGCTCGGCGCCGGCTCGCCGGGCGGCCCCGGCGGCGCCGACATGCAGCTGCGCGTGGTGGACGAGACGCACCCGCTGCTCCGGCACGTCCTGGACGAGGTGCAGGACGCCAAGGACCAGTTCTGGGAGGTCACGAACGCCAACCTCAAGGTCGTCAACGACTTCTTCACCGGCAAGGTCGTGTCGCTGCGCAAGTCCATCCACACGTTCGAGGCCACGGTCGCGGACGAGGAGAACTCGCGCGGCCACGTGCACTCGCGCGCGCGGACGCTCTCGCAAGGTGAGTAGGGAGGGCGAAGCGTGCCTCTGTTGCTGCGGCGGCGTTTGCGCTGGACGAGTCGCGTCGTGCGGCGAACCGACGCGATATTTCAAACGGGTGGCGCTGATTTGACTGTTCGTGGTGGCTATGTATCACGCGCAGACCATGGGTTCGCCGCGCTGCAGGATATGTACGACACGCTAGTGGACTTGCGGACGTTCGTGCAGATCAACCACTCGGGGTTCCGGAAGATCGTCAAGAAGGTGGGCGGGCTGTGTGTGTGTGTGATGGACTCTGGCGTGAGCATACCGCGGTCTCTGATGCGTGCTTGTCGTTCCCCAATCAGTTCGACAAGACGATCAAGGCCAAGACTCTCGATAGCTTCATGAAACGACTGGAGAACGAGCCGTTCTACGCTTCCAACGACATCACCGACTTGCTGGATCGCATCTTCCGCCTGACGTCCAAGTACACAAACGCTTGTGTGCTTTTGAGCGACAGCAGTCCTGACGGAGCCCTTGTGCCGTATTGGTGTATTGAAGGGACAAGCTGGAAGCGGGGAACATGGAGCGCCGAGTGAAGCGCATGCGAGGCGACCAGAACTCGTTGTTGCGGAAGGTGAAATTCGTGCCGCTGGGCATCTCGCTCTTCCTCTTCGTCTTCTTGCTGGTGGTGCGCGTCACGCCGAAAGGTTCGCAGACATCCAACAGATTTGGGCGAAAGCAACGGATCTCACTTCGTGCGATCGATGTGCTGCGCAGGACAAGATGTGCAGCAGCGATGCCTAGCGATGCTAGTGTTTGTGACAACACTCTGGGTCACGGAGGCGCTGCCGTACTTTGCGACGGCGCTCCTCGTACCGCCTCTCGTTGTCTTCCTGAACATCTTGAACGACAAGCAGCATCCCGAGATTATGCTGACCTCAAGTACGTCCGCTTATACTTGTTTTATTATATGCAGAATCTAACGTACCTCTCCACCTCTGCCGAGCGCAGAACAAGCAGCGAAGGAAGTCATGTCGGAGTTGGTGAACCACACGACAATCCTGATCATGGGCGGGTATGTTCTTTCCCGTGGCATGGCCATAATTATGAGAGAAAGTATCTAACCCTTAGGATTTCGCTGCCTCTCTGCAGTTACTCCATCTCTGCTGCGTTCGCCAAGTGCCAGATCGAGCTGTACATCGCTGCGTTCCTTCAGCGCCGGTTCAAGAAGAGCCCCAACCTCTTTTTGCTGGCCATTATGATGATGGGCTTGTTCCTGTCGATGTGGATCAGCAACCACACGGCGCCCGTGCTGTGTGTTTCGGTGCGTTTCCCCACGCGCTTTGTGTTGATCCGTTGTCGTCGCACTAACGCCAATGCGTGCCGGACTTTGATTAGGTACTTTTGCCGATTATCCGGGACTTCCCAACGAACAGCGCATACGTCAAGACCCTCTTGATCGGCCTCGCGTTCGCTTGCAACCTTGGCGGAATGATGACGCCGATCTCGTCGCTGCAGAACACACTCGCGGTTTCGTACCTGGAAAAAGCGGGCTACAGCATCTCGTTCGGGCAGTGGATGGCACTTGCCGTCCCCTTTTGCACCGTTGGCACGATTTTGGTGCGTTGATCGTGGCGCCCGTGCGCTTCGTTTTTGGGTCTAACGCGGCATTGCTCTGTATTTGGTTGCAGTGCTGGCTGTTTTTGCTGTGGGTGTTCGACCCGCGCGACGCTCAGTACATTCCGCAAATCGTCTACGATCAAAAGCAGAAGATCAGCAGTATGCACGTTGCAGTTGTATCGCTGACGCTGCTGACCATCTTCCTCTGGGCTTCGTTCTCGTTCACGAGCGTGACTTTCGGCGACCTGGGAATCATCTCGCTGATGTTCATGGTGAGATGAGGTCGCCACTGGGACGGCTACTCCACGATTTCGCGGCTGCTAACGTTGTTCGCGTACTGCGTTTGACAGTTCGTCATGTTCGGGTCGGGCATGCTCAGCCAGTTCGACTTCAACTCGTTTTCGTGGCACATTCTGTTCCTGATTGGTGGTGGCAATGTGCTCGGTGATGTGAGTACCTCGTCGATGCCTGGTCTTTTTGCGTCGCATCTCCATCCAATCTGCTGACTTTGAAACGTTCTGTACGAACTTCAGGCGGTGCAACGCTCAGGGCTGCTCGACACGTTGAGCCAGTCGGTTATCCACGCGCTTCCGTCGGGCAGTGTTTGGGTGGTGACCGTGTCGCTGTGCACGCTCGTGCTGTGCCTCACGACGTTCGTGTCGCACACGGTCGCGTCGATCATCCTGCTCCCGATCATCGTGCAGCTCAGCATCCAGATTGGACACCCGCACATCCCTGTCATTTCATGCGCGCTCGCCATCTCTGCTGGTACGAAATGTGCTGTCTCAACACGACGGAAGCGTCTAAAGCTAATCGTGAAGGTGTGTGTTGTGTGTACAACAGCAATGGCGCTGCCGTTCTCG
Organism: Phytopythium oedochilum; assembly: GCA_023338025.1. Classification (NCBI taxonomy): domain Eukaryota; phylum Oomycota; class Peronosporomycetes; order Pythiales; family Pythiaceae; genus Phytopythium; species Phytopythium oedochilum. Next base: position 22,186 of record JAADXX010000352.1, on the reverse strand, counting down.
TCGTTCCCCAACATCAACTCGTTGCTCGTTCTGGACGACCACGGACAGCCGTACCTGCAGGTCCAGGACTTCCTGCGCGTGGGCGTGACTTTCTCACTCATCACGTCGGTGCTCATCGTCACGCTCGGCTACGGGCTCATTATCGGCGTGCTCGGATATTCGATCGATCCCTCGACTGTCGTCACGCTGTAAGAGTTCGCTTGGGATGCGTGGAGAGGCTGGTAGAGGAAGAGAATGCGAGGCGATGAAAGACGCGCGCCCGTGGTAACTAACGGTCGCGCCTGCATGGAATGAAAGACTGACGAGGCCCAAGATGCGGCCATTATATACGCACGTTAGAATGCTCCGTGTTGGTAGTTTCCCCTCCACGTCCTCCAATGCTAGACTCGTCTCTTTCTGCGGCTCACCGACCATCGACCAAAGCGGTCAGGGCAGGGCCGAGCACTGCAAGCCAAAAACACCACACCAATCCGCAACTCTATACAGCTGGCAAGTATGATGAGTGCGCTGCTTGAACGCCTATACGTTGAGAAGGTCGGCCGGCTCATGTTCGTCACCGCCATGTCGCCGAGCTAAACAAACAGATTTGCAGTGTGTACGTGTAACAAAGTACGATCCGTACGACGTTGTGGATCGGATGCAACGCGCCCGTGTACTGCAAGATGTGGGCGATACAATCTGCAACATCATGCTCGATGCGACCGACCTCTACTTGCAACCTGTACCACCGGCAAGGAGAAGACCTACTGCTCGACAGCCATCCGAGTGCGTGGTCTCCGTTTACCGAGGCTGGTCCCGCACCTGGACGCGCTTGCTGATGAACTCCTGGAGGTCCACCGCAGCCCTGAGTCGCACACAGATTACACCATGTTTAGTTCTGAACATTCGAATACGCGCGAGGCAAAAAGATGCAGGCATACTTGTAGTAGTTGGTGTCGGGCAGGTTGTACACTGTGCAGTTGGAGCACATTTTGTCGAGGTCTGCCTTGAACTGCGCCTTGGACACATACGCACCCGCCTCGACACGCTTGCCGATCGTCGTGAGGTCGATCGGCTCCTTGATGTAGTCGAGGTAGTCTACCACGACGTTTGTGTCGACTGGCTCATGGAACGGCCACGCGCTCCGATGGCTCGACACCGCCTTCCAGAGCTGTGTCAGCTGCGTCTTCAAACTGCCTGGGTCGCGCGTACTGTTTGGCCGTGGTGCACATTCTCCATGAGTCTAAACCGTCACGAGGAACAACCAAGCCAATGGAATTCAATGCAGCAAGCAGCAGCGTACCCAATGCGGTTGTTTCGGATCGTCGCTTGAGACCAGCCTGCTTCCTCTGAGCACCAGTCACGACAGAAAAGTCAGAGAGCCACTCCAGGACCAACCAAGACGAATATCAAACGTATCCGATACGTACTGACGCCAGGGATCATGTAAATGTCCAGCAGCCGGCCTTCCGCGAATGCGGTCAAGCCCGAGTACACGATGTGCGCCTTCGAGTTCTGCTTGATCTTTTCCAGGATAGCCTAGCCATCAATCAGTTGTTAGTGACTCAATGCCTGTGAATCACCACCATACCGTCGCAGGTCGACGCACCTGTCGTTGCTTGTGCACCATCGACGTGATCCTTAAATAGTTGATCTGGTGGTGGATTGTGCACTCCATCAGGGTGCCGCCGTCGTAGTCCTTGATGTACCCGAACCAGTTGGGCCGCGGCATGGACACAACCTTGGAAAACCCCTGCTTCTTGAAGTACCCGATTGCATAATTGTCCGCGTACGTGAGGAAGTTCGTGATTCCTTGGAGCTTCACGTACTCCTTCAGGTGGTTCATCAACCGCGTGCCGTAGCCTTTGACCTGGTCCGACGCGTTGATCGCGCAAAAAGCGATCTCGGCGAAGTGGTTCGGCTGGAACGGACGGTAGCAAATGCCGCCAATCACGTGCTTGCCGTTCTTGAGGATGATCATCGACCGGTGGTTCCGGTCGAACACGAGCCGTACGATGTACTCCTTTGGCATCTTGGGCAATTGCTTTGCGAAAATGTTCTTGAGGGTCGTGAGCTGCACCATGTGTTCGGGCTCGCCGTCATTCGTGATCACATCGAACTTGAGAACGCCATCGTCCTCTTCCATCTTGGCCATATCATCGCGCGAGATCATGATGGCCGGCGCCGCAATCGTTCCAGCCGCAGTTTCTACATGTAAGCATAGACAATGTCCAGCGAGGCGTAAGCAACGCGGCCCCGTACAAAAACAGTAATTAACACCGACGACGATACCTGTTCCATCAGCAGTCACACCGGATTGGTCAGGCGTCTCCTCGACCTTCTGCTTCTTGGCCGAGCTCTCATCAGCGTTGACAGCGGGTTCCGCGGGCGTTGCTTGGTCATCGGATCCGATTGGCGCCTGTTCTGGCTCGCGCTCCTTGCGCTTGCCCGCAACCTCTGGAGCTTGCTCCTGCTCTGAAGTGGCCGCAACGTCACCGTTTGACGAGGCAGCTTCCAGAAAAGTCTTGGTTGCTTCGCTCGACTCTGAAATGGGTTTGCAGTCGCTCTCAGCATTGGCTTGTTCAACAACCGGTTCAGGTTTGTCTTCAGGCGTCTTGTCCTCGCCTTCGACAAGTGTCATCTTAACGCCCGCGACGTTCTCAGTAGACGCGGGAGCCGCGCCAGCTCTTTCCTGCGTCTTCTCCGATCCCTTTTGCCCACTCGCAGCCTCAGTGCCGTTCGCACCACCTGACACAGACGCACTCTGATCTTCCTCTTTCGTTGCCGCCACTGCTCTATCTGCGTCCGCAGCAGCAATCTCCTCTGTCCCAGCGGCAGGAACATCCTCTCCAGAGCCCACGCCTTCCTCCGCCGCTTTCTTTGCTGTTGTATCGGACACTTCCGCAGCGCCCTCTCCCTCACCACGAACGGCATCGCTCTTGCTGCTCTCCCCCTCTGCGCTCTCTTCCTTCGCTGCTAACGCGCTGCCCGCGTCGTCGCTGGCTGCCGCCGGTTGCTCGTCAACATCCATGGGCGTCGCGGTCGCATTAGCGCTCTCCTCACCGCTGAAAGACGCAGACAGCTGCTCGGCCGCCTCCATAACGGCATCCGCCACCTCCGCGGCGCTCTCTGCAGCCGGCGGCGCGTCCACAGCCGCCGCAGACGCGTCTGCAGTCGTCGGCGTCGGTTCCCCCGCCATTTTGCTCTGTTTCCCGCGCAGTGCCACCACTCCCTCCCAAACACGATGATTCAGAGTTCGAGGTTTATAACGGGGTATTCATTTGAAGGATACATCATTATGATTGGCTAAAATACCTAGGTTAGAACCGCCGGACGAACGTTGCAGTTCTGAATCTTCACTTCAGTTCACACGAACAGCAACTGGGTGCGTGTTTCTCTCAACGTTTCTCAGGTTGAAGCCCTGAAAATTCACGCCGCCCCAATTCCGAGGCCAGAACTTAACTTACCCAGAAGAAGCACTCCAAGCCAAGGCTGCACGATGATGGAGTCTCTGATGCAGCGTCTGTTCCCTGGCGCCGGGCGTCGAGCCAACCCAGCGGACAAGCACGCGAGCGAGTCCCCCAAGCCGATCGGCACAACGTTCACGAACGAGGACGACGCGGACGGGTGGGTCGTGCTTGGAAACACTCAAGCTCCTACAACCAGCGAGCCGAGGCGGAGAACGTACGCGGACGTGGTCGCAGGGCGGTCGTAATCGAAAGCGGCCGACGGGCGAGCCAAAGCCGCCGCCTCCTTCCTCCACAAGTCCAAGGCGTGAGTGCCGAGAGAGAGACCTCAATTGCAGCATCGCAATCACCCGAGACGCACACGCAACAACCGCCTAACTATTCTGTCGACGTAAACCCAAAGGAGAAAAATAACACGTACGAACACGCGCGCCGGCCACGCTGCATTACTCTGCGCTCGCCCGCCGCCCGCTACTTGCCTTTGGTCTTGGCCTCGCACTCGGCGGGCAGGTAGGACATGAGCTTATCCGACACGATGCGCTTGAGCTCGGCGAACGTCGCCTTGTGCAGCTGAAGCTTGCGCAAGATGTCTGTGTCGTCGTGGATCTCGAACGGCGCGCTGAAGTTGAAGAAAATGTCCTGCCGGTCTTCCGACATCTCGCACTGGATCACCGTGTCCTTGCTCGTGTTGACGGCGATGAACGGCAGGTATATCCGCCCTTCGTCCCGCGAAGCGCTCGCCAGCGGCGTTTCCGCCCCCGCTTTCCGCCGCGCCGCGTTGCGCTGCAGTAGCTTCTTCATCGCGACTTGCTGTTGTTGTCCATTCCAGCTCGTTAGTAACCAGACAACAACAGGCCAGCGGAGTACACACTTCCTTTTCGCACCTGGACTAACAGATCCTGCAGGTGCTGCTTCTTTTGCTCGATCCTTTTCATGCGCTCATTCCGCTCAGCCTGTCGACACAAAAGCACACCACCACGCATATTTAGTCGGCCACGTTGAGGTGTTAAATGATCGCACGGAGTGCGAGTCTCACCAGCAGCATCTCCGTGTCGTGCTGTTGGACGTTGTTGGGGAGCCCCTTCCATCGAATCTCCTTCCGCTCCTTGGAGATGATATCCATGGCCATCAGCACGTTCAGCGCGTCGTAGACTCGACGCCGAATGTTCTTCTCGTCATACGCCGAGTCGCTCGGCCGCATCGTGACAAACTCGCGCACGAGCTCGTCCGCGACTTCATTGTACGTCGTCACGTGCTTCTCCTCGACCTTCTGGCAGACCTTCATGCTGAAGTGCCGCAGACCCTTGTTGATCTTGACGTACTTGCGCTTCTTCCCTGACGCTCTGCGAATTGGCACGCACGCCAGCCGTGTCAAGACACACATAGCCAAAGGAGTTCCAATACGAGCGGCGCTTACGGGCTCGCGAATGACGGACTCTCCTCCCCCACGCTGACTGGGGTCGACGCGGCAGCCACGCTCCCTCTCGTCCTGTTCACCGATCCTGGTGCCTTCGACTGCGCGATTGGCGTTGACGTCGGCGTCTGCTGCAACTCGACCAGCGCGCCGTCCTTCATCAACCCTGCGTCAGTGGCCATCTTCTCAAGCCCTTGGGCCTTCATTAGGTTGACAAAGTCGTCGTGGAGACTGGTCGGCGTGACGGATGTCTTGCTTGCTAGCGCGACATCGCTGAACTGCGACAGCGGCTTCGGCAGCGTCTCGCTCCCGACCGACCCTGAGCCACGCAGAATCTGTCGTAAGAGCCCAGCGCGCACGCTCTCGGCGCACGTACTCCACTCTTACCTGCAGGCAGCTCGTCCTTCTCCTCCAGGTCCATCTCGGTCAGCTTTTTGAGCTCGCGGCGCGTCGCGCGCTGCCTCAGCCCGCCGTTGGTATTATTATTGGACGCGGCGGTCGCTGCCAGACGTTTCTTTCCCGTCTGCCGCGCCGGCGGCGGCCTGGAGTTACTCGCCTTTCCCGCCGGAGACTGCAAGGCGTCGCTTGTGGGCGTCTCGCGCGCCGAGGCCGAGCGCGTCGTCATGCTCCCCAGTCAACTACGAAATAGACACTGGCTCGCCGCCCAGCCACTTGTGCGCGACCAACGCGCGCGCTACGGACACGCCGAGCCATAGCAAGTGAGCAGGCGACGCTACGGGACGCACTGCCAACGCGGACGGTCGGCCAGAGCACGCACGAAGGCTTGCTAGCGCGCACGCACCTTGTGTGGGATCCGGCGAACCTTCAAGCGCCGGCAACCGCTTTTCGAAATCGCGGGGGGAAACACTGCTGCGAGAGGAAAATGGCAAATTACTGGCATTTACTTTGTGTTTTGGCTTGACAGCGAGAATTGACAGTAATTTAGCGAATCATCGCTCAATTTGGAGCTTCAAGACTCTTTTATTGGAGATAAATGGCTCAGATGCTGTATTTGGATTGGCTGTAATTCGCTTTTTGGACGATAGTGCTCTTGGCGAACGTGCCTGGACAGACGAAAAGGGCGAACGCGGCGGACCGACCAGTCGACCGACGGACGCACCATGCCGCGCTCGGACGACGACTTCTACCTGCGCTACTAGTGCGTCGCAGCCCCCTTGTACCCTCTAGTTATCGCGCGAGTGTGGCGACTGATGGCGTCTGGCATGTCGCTTTGCGGCGGCCACGCACTCGTTTGTCAGTGTGGGCCACCGCGGCAAGTTCGGGCACGAGTTCATGGAGTTCGAGTTCCGCGCAGACGGCAAGCTGCGCTACGCCAACAACTCCAACTACAAGAAGGACTCGATGATCCGCAAAGAAGGTCGGTCGGCGCCATCTATTTCCTTCCCATTGCGCTCGCTGGGTCGCTGACGGCGCGGATGGTTCCTTCCCGACACAGTGACCGTGTCTCCGTCCGTGATCGAGGAGCTCAAGCGTATTATTCGCGATAGCGAAGTCACCAAGTACGAGCCGCGTGTTTTTTTTCTGGTGGTCAATGGGGCGTGCCGTTGTTTCTTACGGCCAGCTAACGGAACAGGGAAGACGACAAGGAGTGGCCCGAGCCCGACCGCGTCGGTCGGCAAGAGCTGGAAGTGGTTCTGGACGACGAGCACATTTCGTTCACGGTACGCCATGCTTGTGCCAACATGGCCTCCCTTGTGTCAGGTTGCGGCTGATGCGGCGGTGGATGCAGTGCGCCAAGATCGGCTCGCTGCTCGACGTGCAGGACAGCAAGGACCCCGAGGGCCTGCGCGTGCTGTACTACCTCGTGCAGGACCTCAAGTGCCTCGTGTTCTCGCTGATCACCCTCCACTTCAAGGTGCGCCTGCTCTCGGTGTTTGTCCATGCGCGGGTCGGTCCATCGAACTGACCAGGCGTCTGTGTTCTGCAATCAGATCAAGCCCATCCCGTAGGCTACGGACCCTAGCTTCTAGTAGACCCGGTTGTCGCGCGGGAAAGCCTCTGCTCGAGTAATGCATCGCCGCCGGCATTGATCCATCATTACGCAAGACTCGTTTGCTTCGGCCAAGCTCACTACCGTCCACATGGAGCTAACAGGCCGTGCGATCTTACCTGGGTATCCAATATTCAGAGTCAAGAGGTATTCACATTTTGGAGGTTGATCGTATTATACAGTTTAAGACTCCTCCTCTCCTGGTATACAAATCCCAAGATCCGCCAAACTGGACGGAAGAGAAGGGAAGAAGAACCTCCCACAATCGCTCGATGAAATAGAGACACCGCGTTACCGCCTAGAAGGAAGCAGAAGCGAAGAAGCAAGAAGCCTGCGCGTTGCCCGTTCGCGCCTGTGGGTCGAGAGAAGAGAAAGCTCCGCGTCTGAACCAGCAGGACGCGACTGCAAACCAGAGTTCTGCGTCCGTGATAGGCGAGCTAGCGTCCTCCCCCCGTCCGCGCGATCCGCTTCGAGGGACGCGTCCGTGCCAGGTTGAGAAGAAAGCCAAAGGGTTTGCACGAAGCTCGCGATGTCGCAGGGACGGACGTGCCATTTCAAGCTGGTGCTGCTGGGCGACACGGCCGTCGGCAAGTCCTGCCTGGTCGTGCGCTTCGTGCGCGACGAGTTCTTCGAGTTCCAGGAGCCGACCATCGGAGGTGCGTTCTGAAGCAAGCGATCGCGGGTCAAGCGCCGACGCTAACGCGCGCGTGCGCGCTCTGTCGCTCAGTCAATTGGGGGTACTGACGGCTCTGTCGGGTGTGTATGCGCGCTCTGTGTGGCGTGCTAGCTGCGTTCCTGACCCAGACGGTGGGGCTCGATGACGGCTTGACGGTCAAGTTTGAGATTTGGGATACCGCCGGCCAGGAGCGCTACCGCAGTCTCGCCCCCATGTACTACCGCGGCGCTGCCGCCGCCATTGTCGTGTATGACGTCACCAACAAGGTACAGTAGCCGTTATGCCGCTGTAGTAGTTTTTATTCCGACGGCAGGATGGCTGATGGGTTGTCATCGGCAGGACTCGTTCACGGGTGCCAAGTCGTGGGTGAAGGAGCTGCAGCGCCGCGGCGACCCGAACGTGGTGATCGCGCTCGCGGGCAACAAGGCGGACATGGAGGCGCGGCGCAAGGTCGAGTTCGAGGAGGCGCACCAGTACGCGGAGGACAACGACATTCTCCACCTGGAGACGTCGGCCAAGACGGCGGTCAACGTCAAGGAGCTGTTCGTGGCGATCGCCAAGCGGCTGCCCAAGACGCCGCCGCAGCCGGAGCGAGAAGCGTTCCCGATCGCGCCGCCGTCATCGTCCAAGTCTAAGGGCGGCTGCTGCTAAGCCTGCTCGCTCGCTGTGCAAGGTAGAGAACCACCGTCAATCCTACGCAGCGGACGACTCGAGCTTGCTTGCCTAGGGTGGAGAAAGCTACAATATCACGGACAGGCGAAGAGCGGCGCAGCATTTTGAAGAGCCTGGGCGAAGAGGATGGCGCTTTATGGGAGCCAAGAAAGGATCGGGCCGCGGAGAGAAGCGTGCGCTTCGTTTACAGGAAACAGAGCCGAACGAGATCGATCGCGAGTGGGGAGCTGCTGTTGAATCGACGTATCTATATTTGAGCCGCACGCCTCCTCCGCCGTATGCACGTCGCGCAATGATACACTTCATGAGCGTCACCGCAACGTTAAACGTTCAATGTGTCAACTTCAATGTGCCGTGTTTCCCCATCCTCTCTCACTGCCGTCACGCTACTGGCTGCACCGCTAGCCGAGGAATTACACAGGGTCCGCCGAGGGAGAGAAATGGCGTCGGGTAGGCGCAGAACGACCGCTCGCAGATACAGGTTACTCGCCCTTGGCCTTCTTGGACTCGTCGTCGATGCCGACGGTCGAGTTGATGCCGAAGATGCGCACGCGGTCGAGCTCCGGGAGCTTGGCCAAGATGAGCGTCGCCCAGATGGGGAAGTTGATGAGCAGGTGGCGCGTGTCGTAGTCGGTCGCGACCGACGCGGCCAGGAAGAGCAGCGTCGGGATCGTCATGAGGAACTTCTTGGTCGTCGTCCACGGGTGACCCTGGTCGATCTGCTCGTAGAACGTCAGCTCGCGGTAGTCGCCCATGTTGCAGTCGTCCGGCGAGCCCTTGATCCAGTGCATGATCGCGAACGAGACCTGTCCATAAACACAAGCGTGAGTACGCGACACGCCGACTCATGGCAACGACCGAGACGAGCGACTCACCACGCCGTGCAGCACGTTGACGGCGGTCCAGACGTTCGGCGGGGGGACGATCACCGGCATGGCCATGTAGAGCGAGCCCAGGAGCATGATGTAGAACGTCCAGAACCCGCGCGAGTCCATCCAGTTGACGTTCTTGTTCGTCTCGACGTGCGCCGCCACCTTGCCCATGGTCGTTCGTTCTCGTCGAGTACGGGGAGCTGCGCCGGGGTTACGGATGCGGTCGAGCGAGTGGTCGTCAAGCGCGCTCGCTGGTCGTTTGCTGTTTGGCGTGAGAGGAAATCTGTGACGGCCGCCGCGCGCTTAAGGGAGGAAGCGGCTTCTGTTGCGCTCCGTTCTCTGCTTGTTGGGGGATGGTCGCGCTTCCTCGGCAGAGTTGGAGTGAAGAAAACGCAGCTGGCGGCGGCCCTGCCAGCCCGAGCTGGAGGCCTCTTATTGGCCAATATCAGACAGTTTTGACCAACCACAGCAACCTGAGATGCGTTTTAACCTATCAAATCGTTGGAGAGTGATGGTCAAGTCTGAGTTTATGCGAAGCGCGTCAAAGAACCGAGCTCGAAGAAGCAACCATGAACTTCACGGCTCCCTCCATGATGATGGCTGACAATCCGATCCACTAATTCCTCCTGGATGCATTCGCCATGCATTTGCCATCCACACGCCACGACTGCTACAAACTGTCGCCATGAGCAGCGGTCGAAGGGACGGGCGGTATCTTTTTCGGGAACATTCGCGACCAAACAGCAAAGGAAGGGTGGGTTACAACCCTACAGAAAATAAGTACAGCGCGCGTACCCAAGAGGGTATCCTTGAAACCTCTGAATTTAGATCGAATATCATGACTCTATAAAGTTGAAATCGAGAAGGTTTTTGCTGGATCAACTCTAGAGAGGGAAGGTCCTTCCCCCTCATCGTGGCAGGCATTGCAGTGAGACCGATCGATACACAAGTTCCCGCCGCGAGAACGTGCGCCACGAGCGTCTGCGCGCTGCTCCGGTCCCCGCGAGTCCCAGCGACCGACACGCTCGCTTGTACTGTGATTGAGGTGCGTACGGTCATCTCCCTGGTGCTGTCGCTGGAGTGGGGGGAGGAGCGGTGATTCCCGCGAGGACGTCAGGCAGTTGGGCGTTTTCTCCTTGACCACGTGGATTCGCCGCCTTTTCGCCTTGCAGTGCACCGGCGGCTGGAATGGACCGGGAATGCAACACAACATGATGCCACTGGCCGACGGCCCCACTCTCCGCGGGGCGTAATCATTCTCGGTCCTCGGACCCAACATCTCACCCGTTGTTGCTCGGTGTGAATGCCATCTCCTAACAGTCCGGCGTGCGTGTGTGAGCCATGGACGCGATCGAGCGCTGGGTCCAGGAAGCGTTCGCGCCCGTGGTGCTCACGTTCTCGACCCCCGAGGTGGATCGGATCGCGCAGAAGAACGCGCTGTCCTTTGCGGATCTACTGAACGGGTTTGCACCGCTCACCGATGTGGATGTCCCGGTTCGCTCGGTTTCGCACGCGCTCCGCTTGACGGCATTCAACTACCGCTTCGTACCGGCGCGCCAGTTCGCGACGCTGCCTATCGCTGATGCCACGCGCCACCTGAACGAGAGCGTGGCGCGCCACCCACCCAAGAGCGGTTCGGTCGTCGACCTGCAGATTCCGCGCGTCGAATCGGTCGAGGACGTTCCGGTGTACTTGCGTGCGATCGGCGCCGACCCGGACAACAGCGAGCCATTCTCGTGGTACCGAGAATTTAAGCTCACGCTCATGGACACCTTTCGCTGCGAGGAGTCCAGCATGATGAGCCACCCTGCTGCGATGCTTGTCGTCGTATCCTCAACGGACGCCAACCCGCGCCAGAGCTTCCAAGAGCTTGCTTCGCCGCAGAACCTGCCGCCGTCGTTCATGCAAGGACTCTATGACCCTGCGCTCACGCCGAAATTCTACTTGGTGCTGCACGACGCTGGCGAGACGGAGGGGACATCAATAGACCCGGAGTCTATCCTCCGAAGTCTTAACATTCCCGAAGGCGCAGGGGCTGTGATCCACGTCAACTCAAGTGCGAATGCGCCTCAAGACCCTGCAAATGTCGCGGCCAACTCGGCGATCTGGTCGACTCATCCTAACGTTCGCCCGGCGCTTTTTCCAGCGGCTGAGAGCAGTGTGCCATCCGATGGAGCCGCCACGTATGGCGCACTACTATCGGAGACTGATATCGATGGGCTTCGTGCATTTGTGCGCGACTTTGGTCTTCGATTCGTACTCGCCGCGATGGAGACGCGCATTTCCCAACTGAATGACATCGTGTCGGCGATGAAGAAGGGCGTCAAGAACGTATTCAAGTCGTGGCTGCGGAAGCCAAAGGACCTGTCATCACGACCAAACAGTTCAAACGGAAACGGCGGTGGCGCCAACGGTGCAATCACCTACCGCTACGACTCGATCGAGGCGCAGACAAGACTGCTCGCAGATACGGCGTTCCTTGTGCGCGACTACGAGTTAGCGCTGCAGATGTACCGACTTGCGCGGGATGACTTCAAATCGGACAAGTCGGTTTTCCATTGTGCCAACGCAAACGAGATGATTGCGCTGTGCCTGCTCCTGACGCGCGGCTCGCCGATGCAGATCACGAACGCTCTCGACTCTGCGAATGCGGCGTACGCGAAGATAAACACGCTGGTCGCCTCGCGACTAGCCGTGCGGACTGCTGTCATCGCCGGCGAGATTTACAACGCACTCAGCCACATGGGACTCTTCACCGACTATATGGACAACGCTTCGGCTGCGCTGATTCGAGGGTCAACAATGGAGCAAGGCATTTGCTCGGCTGTGCTGATGGAGCGCGCTGCATTGTGTGACCTTCACGCTCGACAGCCAAAGTTCCGCAAGTACGGCTTCCGGATGGTGATGGCGGGTCACGTATACGATTCGCTTGGACACAGCCCGCATTCTGCAAGGTGCTACTCCCTTGCTCGTGCCATCTACGACTTCAGTGGCTGGTTCCAGGTGGAAGACCACATCAACTTCACGTTAGCGCAGCAAGCGAATCGCTTGAACGACCCCATGGCATCGATCAATCTGTTCTTGAAGCTGATTGGCACTGGTCGCAACTCGGCAAGCCAGCAAGAAGCACTTCTGTACGAGTTCGGGCTAATCGTGAAGGAGATCCTGTTGACAACTACGGATGGCGCTTCGAGTCAGACAAGAAGCGGTGCTGTTTCCATTTTCCAAGACAGTCACGGCGAAAACAAACTCCTGGTGAAGGACTTGCGCATGCCCGAGTTGGACGACAAGTCGACTGTCGTGTTTGCGCCTGTGAATGCAGTCGGTATTGATCGTTCGATCGATGGCAATGAAAGCGATGTGGAAACGTGGAAGCAGCTCGAGGAGCTCGTCGACAAGCAGAATCGACTACACCAGTACGCGACATCGGCAGACACCGTGTCCAACCCGGACAAGAGCGCGAATCGATGGTTTGCACCAGCGCATTTCTACGCGATGCCGTACCGAAACAAGCGCAACGCAGTGAAGCTCCCAGCGAACTACGCGCTCGGAGAGCACATCTACGTCGAGTTCGTGATGAAGAATGCGCTCTCGTGTGCCGTCGACGTTGAAAATATCCATTTGTTTGGCAAGTTTGAGCCACTTGACGGAAGTGAGGTGATCAATATCCCAGAGCCAGTCAAGCGCGTTGACGATGATAGCGAAGACGCAGCATCCGCGCCAACAACTGGCCCGGAGCGCGTCGCGGTCGCAAGTGTCAACCTCCAACTGCTTCCCGTCAGCGAGGAACGCGTGCGACTTGCAATTTGTCCCAAAATTCCAGGAAAGCTCACGATCGTCGGCGTTCAATGGTCAATATCCGGTGGCGATGTTCATGGCGAGCATGCATTCGACATCCCCGGTCCCCTTCTGCAAGACACGCGCGCGCATAAAGAGGCGCGGGCTCGTGCTCCGAATACGAGTCTCATTGCAAACGTCGTAGGCGAGATGCCTTGGCTTGGTGTCGAGATTGACTGCGACGCGCGCGACGTGTTTGTCGGAGAGGTTGTGGAGATGCGCGTTTCTGTCTTCAACGCCGGATCGGCCGCGGTAACGGGCTTGCAGTGCGGCAGCAAGTCGCTGATGCTGTGCGCATCTGTCCTGCCACCTGTGCCTTCAACTACCAATTACGAACACGCGGGCTACATTGGTGCAAGCGGGCAAGTCGTCGACTTGAGCTCTGTAACGTTGGAGCCCGGCGAGAAGAAGGTGTTCACTCTTTGGGGACGCGCTACGTCAAGTGGTCGCCAGCAGATCCCGCTGCTATTCCAATACAGCGGTCCGTCGGGCGGCAGCGATGGTGCGACTGGGTCAAGATCGATCGCTCTGACGCCCTTGAAGCGGGTTGTGAAAGTCAATATTGCGCTAAACGTCGTACCGTGCGTGGAGGCCACATACAGTGTCGAGCCGAGTCTGGCTCACAGCGGTGAGTTCATTCTTGGCGTAAGTGTGGCGAACCAGCGCACCGACGCCGCCACGAGCGTGACATCCACCAACACCGTGCAGCTGGAGCAGCTTTTGTGCGTGAGCAAGTACTGGACTGTGGAGCATTTCGGCGCTCCGAAGCAGTCGATGGTTTCTGGTGTCGTGGCGGATGCTAGCCGTCTACGGTATCAGGAGGCAAGCACGAGATACTTCCGCTTGAAGCCTCGCGAGCCTTCGATCACTTCGGATTATCAGCCCCTGATGTTACCATTGACACCCGACAGTTCGTTTGAAAGCGACGGCAGCGTCACCAAGCTGCCACTGGAGCAGTTTCTCTGTCTCGACAATGCGCTCGGCATGGTGAAAGCTCTCGGTGCCGACGATGGGGACGGGTCCAACGGGGACGCAAAGGCTGGTGCCGGCGGTGGCGGTGGTCTTCGCTCGATCCAGAGCGTTCGCCGAGAGAACAAGGCGCTGAAGGCGAATCAAGACAGTTCAGCCGTCGGTGAAGCATCGAGCCCTGCGTTGGTTCAGTCACAGCCCACGACCAAGGAAGCGCTCGTTGCAACTCGCGACGTTGATGGCCATTTTGCTCTCGTGTGGTCAGCCGCAGGCGACGGCGCCAATGGCCGTCGCGCGATCGGCCAGAGCAACTTCCCCGGGGTCCAAGTTCGCTCGCCGCTCCAGCCGCAGTCGTGTCCGCTGAACGTTACGCTGGAGTATGTCGACAATATTTCGCTCAGCCCTGTCAGCAGCAACGGCGTCTACTTCGCCCAGCTCGAGTTTGTCATGCATATCAGCAGCACGGCGGCCATTGACTCGCCTCCTGTCGACTTTACCGTTGAGCTACTCCATCCGGAAGAGGCGTCGACGGCGCCGGCGGAAGACGAGGCACCCGGCGCTCTTTTTGCGGGGGGCGTTAAATCGGCAGGAACTCGACGGAACCTGCCATTCTCGGTCCCGCTCGCTCGCAATGCGCTGCCGCGTCGCTCGTCGTCTCCGCACTTCTTCTGGACAGGGGTGACAAAGAAGGCTTTCTTGCAGTTCGCGCCGAGGTCAAGTGCTTCGATCCGGATGAGTGCATGCTTCGTGGCTCCAGGCGTCTACAATCTCAACCGGTTCCGTGTGGTCGTGCTGCCACCACAAGACGCTAAAGGGGGCGTCGCTGCTGCGTTTGCTTTCCCAACCGACCACTTGGTGTACGTTAACCCGCCCCAGCCGTCTGACACGACAAATCCGAGCCAACGAGCGACTGGAGCAAGGATCGCGGAGGCCGAAGCTCTCGTCGCCGTTCCATAAGGCTACCATGCGTTCATCTACTTCTGTTTGCACAACGTCTTCCGCTTGATGTGTGCGCGAGCAACAAGCGAACGAGACCTCGTCGATTTAGCCAGGAGGAATAGAGCAAGCCAACGCCGTGTTCTTTTCTTCCGAGTGTTGCCACTCACCAGTCACTCCCATGCCCTTGAGTCTCTCGAGCGATACGTTGGTGTTAGCTCTGCACCTCGAGGTTGAAATGACCTGATCGTGTTCTCTGTGTCACAGAGCGCTTCCTATGCTCACCAAGCTTTCCCTCGCCTGAGGATGGCATCAAACACTGACTTAGGCCGTGTTGAAGCACAAGTTGCCTCTTAGAGTGTTGTGACACCCGCCGGCTGATTGACCATGCAGAGGTCGTTCAGAAGCTGAAGAATCCGCGCGTGTCGTGCTCCGGAGGTTCGCGCGCAATGTGCTCGCGACCTGGCGACTTCGCCGCGCGCTCTATTGCTGCCGAGCGCTTGATCGCATATTCACTGCCTCAGAACTAGCTCCTCATCGCCCCAATCCCCGTGCTGTATTGATCTCAAAGCGCCAGGATCCCTTGTACCAGGACCACAATCGCCGTCAATGGCTTCGACTCGACCAATGCATATAGCAGCGCGAGGGAAACGACGGCGATGAAACCTGTAGCAGCAGCGATTTCTCCAAGTGCGCCACAGTGGAGGCGGTCGTCCACAACCTGTTCGTGAAACTGGAGGCAGCCACTCGGTCCACGCGCGAAAAGGATGAGCGCGTTCGCTTGCTTGGGCTGCGCGTCGCGGCTTTAAAGCAGAAGAACCACGACATGCGAGCAAAGGATGCGAGGCTACAAGCGCGTCTTGCGATCGAGACGACGAGTGAACGCGGGAGTAACTTCGTCCACTTGGCATAAACGATAATGACTATCAACCCCAACTTCCTGGCGATTACAAAGTGAGCGAATAGCACGGTGAAGCTCGATTGCAGGAGATTACGCCGCCATGAGCTTCCTGTACTTTTGCTCAATGAGTCGCAGATCATCGTCCGAGTCCGAGTCCGAGCCGGCCAACGCACTGCCACCTGCGCCACTAGCATCGTTGTCGAGCGCGAAGCGGATCCGCGGCACGCAAAAGCTGTGCAAGTCAGGCGTCGGCGCAGTGAAGCAGCCGCCGTGGTGGTCGAGGACAGGGCCCTTCTGCTTCAGGTACGCGTCCGGCAGGAGCAACGGTGGCTGCTGGCGGCCTTGTCGTTGGAGCGACAACTCCTCGCCATCTCCATCGTCGTCACTGCTTTGGGCAGAGTGAGGCAGCGCGATTCGGGCCACGGTGGTGCTCGCCGAATCCTGCTTTGCGTCTCCGAAATCGCCAGCATCGGCTTCGATTACGTGTTTCCCGCCACCTTCAACCCCACTTGCATCTTGAGTGTCCAAATCGTCTGCCTCAACAGCGCTTGTTGCTTCGCCGACCGCAGCTTCGGTGTCACTGCTTGGTGAGATTCTAGTCTCGTTGTCGCCACGGCCGTCGTCTTGGTTAACGCTCTTAACATTGTTAAAGGATGCGATTGTCGCATTCGAGTCTTCCGCGCCAGCAATCTTCGCCCTCCGAGCACCTCGATCACTTCCCGACGCGCTTCCTCGCAAACGACTCCGTGCCATTGACGATGACAGTGATGAAAGTTCATCAGAGCCAACGGAGCCGTTGCTGATTGAAGACAACTCCAGAGAGCTTAAAGAGCTTCCGCTGTCTGACTTGGCATCGTCGTCCGCATTGTCGCGTGTGACGGTGCGACTCATTGAGCGAATCGACGCGGACAGCCGCGAGATCTCGGACCCCACTTGACTCCAACTTTGTTCACCAGCTCCATCACGACCACGTGCTGGCATGTCGTGAGTGTTGACACTTTCATCGTCGGCTTGGTTGAAGGAGCGCTCAGCTTCCGCCTTTGTCTTGGTGGTGGCCTCCAGCAATCTACGCAGCTGCGCGATTTGCTCCTGCATCTCTTCGAGCTGCCGCTGTTGATTTTCCAGGATCTGCTGGTGCTGGATCGCGAGCAATTGTTGAGATTTACAACAGCTGCGGTAATTGTCCGGGTCGTGGGCGTGCGTCCTAGATCCTCCAGGCTGAAAGGCACGACGACGTGGTCGACGGCTTGGCTTGCTGTCTCGAGCAGTATCGAATGTGGCTGCTTTCAGCGACAGCACCTGGCTCTCTTGTCCACTCTCGGCCAGAGACTCGTTGGTCTTTGAGCTCAGTTCAGAGACGTCAAGGGCAGAGGAGTTGTTCGCAGCAGCGGCCTCAGATTCGCACCGGTCCTCGTTTGCCTCCATTGCACGATCAGCGTCTTTAGTTGCCTCAGGCTGAAAGAGTCTTTACATATCAAACATGTAACGGATGGAGTCAGCAGCAATTCCAGAAGCAGTCCCATTTATCACTGCCCGCATGACACTTACCTTGCCCCGGCAGCAACGGCTTCTTGCGCCGTTGAACGAGCTGTGCTATTGTCCAAAAGCGCTGCTTGGAGCTCTTCAGCTGTGTTATCGCTTCGACTGGCTCCTCTTGGCGGCTCGCTGAGCACTGCCTCGTCAAGCGTGGGTAGATCCGATTCTGCTGGAGTCGATTGTCTCTCTTGACGCGGGATGCCTGGAATGGCAAGTTGACGCTTGGCGCTTTCCCAAGCTGGGTTGGATGTTGCGACTGGCGTCAACTCAACGTCCGAGGAGAACCGGGACAGCCCTGCAAAGCATGATCGGCGCTGCGCGTACAGCTCCATTGGCAGGAACTCGTCGATGCGCACGTCCTCCGAATAGCTGCACTCGAAAAAGAGCGGTAGTGGGCTCACTGCACGTCCGTTGACAGTATCTGTCGACGGGTACAGCGCGACCAGAAAGGTGTTTGCGGCGAGCTGGACGCGCTCTTTCGCGGAACGTGCTGTGAGGTAGTTCAGACACGCAAAGTACATGTACGAGTCGGCGAGTTGGGCTCGCACGGTCTCGTCGTCCCATTCCTCCTCCATGTCGACGCCGTACACCCACACCCCGACGATCGGCTGCTGGAAGACGAGCGGGTCAACTTTCAGCAGTGGAACAGCCTTCCGCGTGCGGTCCAGCGTGAGATACCCGAACCGCCTCGCTTCGCTGCCAGTTCCAAACTCTTGTCGCGCGAGGCTCGCAGCGAGCGGAGTCATCAGCAACGGCAGGTTGCGAATGAGCGAGAACTTGAGGAAAAGCGGCGAGAACGGAAATTCGATCTGGAAGTCGAGCTGCGCGGCGTGGTCCGACGATGAAGATACGACGAGCCGTGGCTGCCATACAGATGAATAGACAAGCAAAGTTAAGCGCTATCGCACCACCCAACCTCTCTGAAAACCCGAACAGAGATTACCTGTAGTCGAGACGAAAAGGTCTCGCAATATTCGTCCGCGTAGGCGCACTGGGCCGCCTTGATAGCGGATACATACTCCTCCTGATGTGATCAATCAAATACGAGGTCAAACACATAACTCGCATCACTCGATATACTCCATAATAGACGACGAACCTGTGAGAAGCTAGGGTCGGGGCCGTCCATGAAGTACACCGGGATCCACCACCCTCCAGCAATTGCCTGAGCGTCGCCCTACCGTCCAACACACGAGTAATGATGAGCACAGTACACAGTGCACGAACACGCGCGCCATTCTGCGCATCTACCTTTTCGTCCACGACCTGGACGACCTTGACTCTTCTCTGGCTCGGCACCATGGGTTCCCCTCGGACGAAGCACACAGGAGCGTCCCTCAAACCCGCAGCGGCTGCTTGTTGGTGCCGACTGTAGAGTGTCTTGGCGACCGCAGCCGTCAGGAGGAACCGCGGAAGCACCTGCGAAGAAGACACGACAGCCGGTTCGGCCAACGCACGGCGGTCCCTGCACAGTACAATATCGTCAGCTTCACGCAATAGCAGTCATGAATGACAAGAGCCAACCCCGCGTACCATAGAACGGATCGCGTGGCCGGGAAGTCGATCGCGCCGATGTGGACGCGCGGGTACTGCCGCGCAAAGCTGTCATGGCGGGGCGGGTCGGAGCTCCCAGGCGCGAGTTGCGCGCGCTGGTCGCTTCCCGGCCGAGACGTGAACTCCACCTGCGACCGACTGCACTCTCGCAGCGTTAGTTGTTCGGTTCAACGCGCAAGACAAATGACAGAGAGAGGGAACGCGCACGTTGTCCTGCCGCTCTGGAGCTCCGGCCACGCCCTGGCGCGCGCGAGCGAGTGCTCGTCGTCGTCCGTCGTCTCGAGGAAGTAGGCCGACTCCTGGAACGGACGCCGCCGCGCGCCGACTGTCGGCGCCTGCCGGAAGCTCTCGCGCGCGCCAGAGAAGGCGTTGACAGCTGCCGAGCGCGGGCCTCGAAGCAGCCGCGATGCGCGTGAGATGGTCTGGTCGCTGTTCTGCAGTGCGTCGTCGAAGCGCGCAAACGGCCGCCGCCGAGGCGCCGCCGACGCCATCGAGGTCGTGGTGGTGGTGTTGAGTGGAAAAGTGACGAAAAGATAAAAAGTTGGCGCGGATTTGAGCACGCTTTCACACAAATGATTGGTTGTATTGTGGGTATATATTGCTTATGAACAATTTGGATTGGTCAAAAACAAACCAGATGGTTCACGTTTTGAATTTTGAGCGTTTGAAATCCGGCCATTCGGTTGTTCCGACTGATGGTGGCGCTAAAAACTCTGGTCAGCTACGAAGCCATCTCGCACGTTGACTGTGGCTGCTCTGTCGTCTTCGATCGTCTCGATGATGCCCCTTGACGCTTTCATAAGAAGTGAGCGCGCACAGACGGCGGTATGGCGAACAAGCGAACTGGAAGGGCCACATCTCACTAGTTGTCACTGCATCGATTCAACTACTACCCGCAATCTCTCGCCCAGTATCCCAACGTGCTGGACACATTCGCTACCCTTCTATAGTTCGTACAACAAGCTACGCTACGTAAGCCAAGCCTGTCGACCCGACACAGTCGGGGGGGTCTCGCTATAGCCCGAGACGCAAAGCCGCTCAGAGTGCTGTCGCTGGAAGACCGTATTGGAGCAGCTCTTGCGCGCCATCAACTCGTCCTTTCTCGTCCACGCGGTGACGGGTGATAAGTGCACGCTTGGTTCTCGCGTGCCGCTTGCCGGGTAGGGAGAAACGCGCAGACGACGAAGGAGTCCCTTGGATCGTGCTTGCTCTGCACGCTTCAGGCTGCCCAGCACGCCAAAAGCGGCGGCGTCATCCTCTTGTCTGGAGGCCGGGCACTCGTCAACGACTGAGGATGCTCCACCGAGGCCGGCAGATGTCGCTTCATCTGGGAAAATCGGCTAGTGACTCGAGCGGTGGCAGCAGCGGAGGCGGTTGCGGCGGTGACGCGGATGGTTGCAGTTCGACATCCAGCAGATGAGGCTGTTGGATCTCTCGTGGTGGCGTTGAATGAGCGAACTCTGAAGGTTTCAGGGGTTCTGGTTCAACCTCGCTCGCTGATAAACATCAGCACTGTCTCATATTGAACCACACAGTGGTGAATGCGGCGGTGCTCCCCAGATCGACGTCTTTCGCGTGTACAACATGTCGAGCGGCTGTGCCATGTCGGGTACCACCTGCTGCACACGCTGGTGAGCACCATGGTTTCCTCCTCATTTCGACCACACGACCTCACATCAAAGCCGCGCGGTGCCCGGGCAAGCTCTGGATTCTAGATTGAAGTGTAAATAATGCACGCACATACAACGCTCGTACTCAACGACAACCTGCGTACGTGACATGCCAACGACCCCGATGGCAACCGACACGCACTCGCGCGACGTACAAGTTCGTGGTGAAGACATGTGCACCTGCACGTATGCATGACCGAGTTCCCTGTGTAGCGTATTGTTAACTTGAAAGAGGCGCCAACCAAACAAGTGATCGACGCTCTATCGCTTCCCCCGCCATGCAGCAAGTGCGCGCTTAGGATGGCGGATCAGGAAGCCCCAACCGGTGTTCCTTGGACCCCCCAACGGAAACGCTACCCCTTTCTGAGCGATCAGCACCTTGGTTTCCTGATTCTTCGAGGGTGCTCGCAACACGGCCACCGCTCGCATCTTCTGTCTGTCTGATCCTTTCAGCAGCGGCTTGACTGATGGATCAAATGCGCCAGCAGAAGCTGTTGCCGCTTGGTTTGCCTCATCCCGAGCAAGGAGGCATAGCACATCCATAGCGGACCCCGTGACGCAGAGCATAAATGCCACAGGCGGAGGAATTCCCCCAGTGGCAGCAATCTTCTCCGAAATCGCTGCATCCAACGCGAGAATCTGCAATAGTTCTGAAGCAGGATGCTTCTGGTTGTCCGTGCCGTTGCGTACCAACTCGATCAATGGCTCGATAGCACCACCACCAGCGATCTCCGCTCTGTTGGATTCCACGGCAGCAAGGCTGCAAAGTAATGCAGCAGCGTCCTCCTTGTTCGTGTCTGATCCACTGCGCAGCAACTCGACTGTCGGGACAATCGCGCCAGCAGAAGTGATGCGCGGTATATACTCTGCACTTCGTGCGATGTTCCACAACGCACGCAAGGCGTATTTCTGGAGCGTGCTCGTCCCGCTCACCAGTGATTCGACGAGCGGAGCGACCCCACCGGCGTCAACAATCAGCGTCCTGTTGCCGACGATCTGAGAAAGACGCCGCAAAATCTTCACCGCCTTCGTCTTGAACTCGTCCGTCCCATCCTTCAGTAACACGACCAACAGAACGATCGCTCCGGCATCAGCGATCCGCGTCTTGTTGTCGTCGTTCAGTGCTAGATTCACCAAGGCACTGGCTGCGCGCTTTTTCTGCTTGTCCGATCCGCCTTTCAGTAACTCGACCAGCGCCGTGATCGCACCGGCGTCTGCGACCCGCGCGCTATTATCATTATTCAGCGAGAGATTACCCAAGGCACCGGCCGCGCACTCCTTCTGACCGTTCGTCCCGTCGCGCAGCAGCGCCATCAGTACAGGAATCGCCCCAGCCGCAGCGATCTGCTCTCTGATCACATGAGTCGAAGCTAGGTTCCCCAGGGTACCGGCTGCTGTCAATTTCTGACCGTCCGTCCCGCTCTTCACCAGCTTGACCAACGGCTTGATTGCTCCGGACGAAACGGTCTCTGCTGTATTCGCAGGGCCTCGAGCAAGCTTGAACAACGTTCTCGTAGCGCGCTCTTTATGGGCGTCCGTTCCATCAATGATCATCTGGACCAACGACTTCATCGCTCCAGCAGCCACGATCTTCTCCACGTTGTCGTCGTTCGAAGCGAGGTCATGCAGCGCACGCACCGCACGGTTCTTCTCGTCATCTGTGCCGTCGCAAAGGAGTTTTACCAACGACTT
>JAADXX010000351.1:0-28453 GCA_023338025.1 Phytopythium oedochilum | reverse complement strand
TGAAGTTCAAGAGCAAGTTCGCCAGGTCCAACTCGATCGTGCTCCGGAAGAGCAATGTGTCGTGCCACCCTGTGGGTGATCGCTGGAAGGCTCGCTTTCATCCTATCTTCTTCGGCTATAAGCGCAGCGATGGCGACGGCATCGAGATCCGAGAGCCGCTTCATGAGCTCGAATATTCTGTTCGCCTCCAGCGGTCGCGCGAAGGACACTACTTCTTGGCTGCGCCGCGGCTGCTCGAGTGGGAGCCGTCCGAGTGCGACCGAGTCTGCGCTATTGACCTGGGTGTTCGCCAGTTCCTGACGCTGTACGACCCCGACGGGGGGGTGCTGTCTGTCAAGGACGAGAGCGCCGAGCTTAAGCGCCGGTTCGACGCGATCGACTTCATGCAGTCCAAGCTGTCGACGATGGACGCCAGGCGGTTCCACACGGGCAAGGTCCCGTCGAAGCTCAAGAAGAGAGCGTGCAAGGGCCAGCGCAGAGAGAAGACGTTCGTGCACCGCCAGCGGCAGCGCCTGCGCAGACGCATCCGCTTCACGTACCGCCGCGTGATGAGGCTCGTGGACGACATGCACCACAAGCTCGCGAGCTGGCTGGTCGACAACTACGAGTGCGTGCTGCTTCCGTCGTGGAGATGGTGCGCAAGTACGAGCAGCAGGACACGGTCGGCGGAACGCCTCCGCTGTGGTCGCCCGCACCAAGCGAGCGCCGCCGCAAGCGAAAGGACCAGAACGTGCTGGTGGAACCCAGGACGCGGCGGACCCGCGTGATCCGCAACTCGACTGCGAGGGCGATGCTCGCCCAGGCGCACTACCGGTTCAAGATGCTGCTGAAGTACAAGATGGAGCGCGTGGGTGGCCGCCTGATCGTGTGCGAGGAGGAGTACACGACGAAGACGTGCTCGTGGTGCGGGACCATGAACCCGGACGTGAAGGGCAAGCGCGTGTTCCGGTGCCGTTCGTGCCGTAGTCAGCTGGACCGCGACGTCAACGCGGCGCGGAACATCTTGATCAAGAATCGGGAGCTGCTAGCGTGAGCAGCAGTAACTTTCAAGCATTTAGGGGGTGCCTCCTCCCACAGGAGACCTGCCTGCAGTCGGCTTTGGCTCGCTGCGGCGTTACAGGCCCAAGGAACCTACCAAGGATAGCTTTGCGATAGGAGATTCATAGGACCAGAGGAGAAGTGAACCCATGCCACTCTTTCGAGGATGTAGGTCACTCTAGCGAAAATGCTGGATTCTTCTGTAGCTGTTCGCATTGTGAGCCAAAGCGCATTTGGGTGACTGCCGACACCCATGTTCTGGCGGCGCAGCAAGCGCGCGGAGGGCCGTGCGGGCGGCGCGGACGCGGCCGACGGACTCGACGACATGGCCAAGCTGCAGCGGCAGTTCGGGATCAAGCCGGTGAGCGACGCGGACGTGCAGGGTGAGTTCCAGAAGCTCTTTGGCGGCTCTTCCGGCGACGTCGACAGCCCGACGGCGCAGCTGATGCGCCTCATCGGCGGCGACGGAGGCGGCGGAGACGACGACGAAGAAGCGAGGATCCTGCGCGAGCTAAATGTCGGCGACAGCTTCAATCTGGACGACGTGGACGTTCCCAGCGACGACGAAGCGGGCGACCACGCCGGCGATATGGTGCACGTCATCGCCGAGGCGCAGCGGAATCACGAGCGGCAGACGACGGCGATTGGCAGCGGGGACGCGCACGCCATTGCATCGAGCTTCAGTGGCCATAGTGGAGAGGGAAATGCTGCTTCTGCGACGCCGGAGCAAGTGCGCGAGCTCAAGATGCGCGCGCTGCAACTGAAGCGCGAGGGAAACATGCCGGCGGCGCTCGCGATGCTGCGAGAAGCCAAGCAGTTGGAGGCGAATATGTCGTCGATGCAAGCTGGTACAGTGTCATCGATCAATGCTGAGCGCGTGGGTACAGCCCCGGCAACAGAGACAATACCTGCGGTGTCATCTGCACGAGTTGCTGTAACAACGGCTAGTTCCATTTCCCGCGCCACTGCCGTAAACTCGCAACACCCAGCCGCGAATGGTAAGCTTCACCACGACAACGAAGAGGAAGACGATGTTGAGGTCACGGAGGACGATATGCAGGATCCCGAGTTCCTCGCACAACTGGCGGGGTTCGGTCTTGTCGAGGACAGTGACGACAGGAAAGCAGATTCGGAGCTTGCGTCTCGTATAGCAGCGCTGGAGACGCAGATCCAAGAACTGAAGCTCAAGGCACTGCGGCTGAAGCGCGAAAACCAGATCCAAAAGGCATTGGTTTGTATGCGGAGCATGCGGGAGCTGGAGAAGCAGCGCGATGAACTTCAAGTGACACAGCCGTCTCTCGCACCAGTTCAAGCACAAGCACTGTACGCGGTCGATCGTGCGCCACAGATGAACACCATTCTTGTTGAGACGTCAGTAAGGACCGCTGTCTCGGTGGTCCATGGCTATGCAGCTCCAGCATCTCAGGACGATGGCCACCCGCAGTATGGAGATGATGACTCGGATATCGACGTCACAGAAGACGACATGAACGACCCATCCTTTCAGGACGAGCTTGCCAAGCTTGGATTTAGCGATGGAGATAATCACGTCAACGACGTGATGACAGTGACTACAGAAACTCAGCCAAGTGCCAGTGCACAGCCAACCACCTCGGTGTCAACTGCTTTGCCGAAGACCGCGCCTCGCCTCTATACCTTTGAGTCTTTCGACGAGGACGGGTTGATTGACGAGTTCGAGAGTGAATCCGATGAAGATGCAAGCGACTCGGAGAACACCAAGGCAGAGATTGAGCCTCCGAGCTTCCAATCACTGGAGATCGAGTCCTCTGCTCGTACTGCCGAGCCGCCTGCGAATCGTGCATCGCACACTCCGGTTGGGTCGTCTGTTGCCGATTTGCAATCACAACTGGACCGCGCTCGACACATGGCTCTCCAATTCAAGCGAGACGGGAAGCTGAATGAGGCGTTAGAGTCGCTGCGGCGTGCGAAGCAAATTGAGAACCTCATCCAGCTCAAACAAACGGCAGGACCGGACAGGAATCAGCCTGCTCCAGTGCGAGACCCGCCGCAGGACCCCAGGTTTGCGTCGAAGTTCCAAGAGCTCGAAGGGTTGCTGGTGGAGTTTGGGAACTGCGCCATGACTTTGGCGAAGGAAAATCTCTCAAGTGACAGAGTGGCGGCGGCAGCGTGGCTCGCAAAGGTATCCACATATGTATATCGACACCCTATTACTATCTGCAGGCGAATGCGCTGACTCTGTTGGTCTTCTCGCGGTGTGCAGCGGAAACAGTACGCAGCGCAGCTGGACAAGCTGCGGGAAAAGCGGCAGGACCCGTTGCAGCCCCCACCTCACTTCACAGTCACCAAAACATCGCGGCAAGTCGAGTTTGAACTGCCACAGATCCCAAACGACTGCATCCGCGTTGAAATCAAATCGGTCAATGGTTTGGCGCAGGCGGCGGGAGGAGACGTCTATATCCAGTTCTCACTCAACTTCCCGGCCACAACTCCCCATGAAGCGCAGACAGACGTCTTCAGGATTCAGCCGGGTGCTCCACATTCCTCGGGACCACTTAACCCAAGCAAGGCGTTCCAGTTTAAGCTCCAGCGTACCCGTGGCACGCTCCGGCTGTTCGAGATTAAGAAGGCCACATTCGAGGTGTGGCGACCAGGAACTCTGTTCCGCAATCCGGAGTTAGTCGCGCGAGGATACCAGTCGCTGGTACGCATATCTCCATCGAGGTACTTCAGTTGGAGACAAACTTACTCAAACGATGTGCTTGCCAGTCTTCACTGCTGTCCAAGTGCGAGGTCGTCGCCCGGGTCCCGTTTGTCGGATCCAATCGAAAGCCGACTGGTGGCGATGTCGAGGTAGTCAACTATCCCACTGCTGCTGTCGCGTGCGCATTGTTCGAGTCTAACGATTATTTTGCTCACAACTCCTAGATTGCACTGCAAGTGCGTCGACCATTGCGTGACAAGGAGATCCGCGAAGAGGTCACGGATGAGCTCGTTGTCGGTGACTACCCGGATCCAGTCCGTGGCAGATCGACAGAGTCGTTCCCGCAAATGCCGACCGTCACGCAGCAGTCCGTTTTGGCCCCGCTGGAGCATGCGAGTCCGACCATAACGCAGGAAGAGAAGACGCCAGTATCAGAGGAGTTGGTGCCGAAAACTCTGTCTGGCGAGCTGGATCCTTTCGACCTCGAGTTGATCGTGAGCTACGACGTTATCAACGAAGAGGTGAGCGTATGCATGTTTTCTTGGCTGTTATCGGTATCTAGACATTGACACCACCTTGTCGTCATGTGAATGGGCAGCTGGAGAAGATCGAGGCCAAGCTAGGCTCGATGAGTGTGATCCAAGCGTCCGAGCTGCGAGATCGTCAGGATTCCCTCGCGCTGAAGAAGCAGCTGCTAGAAATCGAGATGCAGACTGGGAAGCTAACGCTCGAGGCGTATACAGCCCGGCTTCACCAGTGCATCGCTGCCGACCGCAAGCTCATGGCGGACTTGATGCGTCTTGGCCGTCGGCCGGATGCAGCGCGAGTCCTCCGCCGCGTCAAGATCATGGAGAAGGAGCTCGAAGGCGCTGAAGGTGGAGAGGAGGAATAAGGGGTTGAGTTTCTGATACTAAGAGTCCGTTCTGCTACTTCCTACTGGTCGCTTTGACCTCCCTGTGAACACTCACAAGCTCTTCGACGAGTTCCTCGTACGATATGACTCCTTCCTCGCTCTTCCCGTCGGCGGCTGCAGGTGCGAAATACACCTCCAAACTCTTGAATCCGTCCGCAGACAGGGACAACCCGACCAGCTCGAAGATGCGAATCAGGTGCTGTGTCTTGATGAGCCCTCCATGCCTATCCCCCTTCTCCTGCAAATACTCGTGGAGGATTTCAATTTGTGCGTCAAAGTCGATGGACGAGAGCTGGTTGTGCAGTGACGCTAGCAAGTCACTCAGTGCGCATGGAGGCGTCTTCCGCGCTGTGGAGCCTGGAGTTGTCATGAGCTGGGCACGAGCCTGCTTAGGCGGAGAGGAACCACGCCACTGGGACATAACCTTCAGGAACAGCTTGTACGCAATCCTTGCGTTCCGGTTTACGTCAAAGAGGTGGCGCAGCGAGTGCCGCTCCGTGTCTAGCACCGGGCGGCCGAGCGCATTGCCGAGGAGCGAGTAAAACACGTCCCTCGTGACCGCTCCGCTGTACGCGGGTGCGTCGTTCTCTGACAGCAATCGAGCTAGTAGAGCGATGCGAGGCATATCGGGTTCTCGAGGGCTAGCCACGCGCTCATACAAACGGCCAGCGAGTCGATGTAGCACTCGAAAGGCGTACGGATCCAGGACGAAAGCATCGAACTCCATCCGCGAAACTGCCCCGCCGACCTCCGCGCTGTTATCACCGTCACTGCCGTTGTGGCGAAACACACACATGAGAGTCATGAGCTGGCGCAGTTGTTCCTTGGTCGGGTCATACTTCAGCGCCTGTAGACCTACGAGAACGCTCGATTCAGACAAGAACCCCTTCTTCTCGCGGTCGAAGTGGCTGAAACACGCGTCGAGTTTGGTGCAAATGCTCGGGTCGGCTTGGTCGATCTTCCCAGTAAACTTTGCTCGCTGACGCGTTCGCGCTCGCATATCTTCGCTCAAGGAAAGGCACGACTTGAGTTCCTCAGAGAAGATCCGGTACGTCGTGACTTGGTTCAGCATTGATGTATAACACACTGCGTCGTGGGGCGGAGGCGCTCGGAACTCGCGAACTAATTGACCGACGACAGCTTCAGCGCTGGTGTCTGGCCCAGAGAACTGCTTTAACCCCAGACGCAGCAGCACTTGCTTGAATTCGACAGCGCCAACTGCTCCAGTGTATTCTCGGTCATACTGCTCGAACTCTCCACGGAAATCGATTCCTTGTGCCTCGCACCAGCTCACAAGGAGCTCGATGGGGTTCGACTTCGTCGCAGGTCTGGCATCTCGAATATCGTCCTCGCGGCTCGACAGGTCGAGCGGATGTACAACGCCGGACTGAGCTCGTTGAACTCTGGACAACGCTGTAGAGTCTGTTCCTGTCGCCTGGTGGTAAGTCGTCGGTTCGGCTTCGCTGACGTCGAGATACCCTTTAAGAAAAGCGTGCACACCCTTCAGCGCTACTTGCTCAGTACACTTTGCTGCTCCACTGGTAGTCAAAGAAGCCGGAAATCCCGTGGTGAAGGTCTGAGCTAGCATCCCCGCTCCTTTTGCCGACAAGAGGTCAACAAACCCGTCCGCATTCAACTCCTGACACAGCTGCGGAGCCGGGACGTGTCCGAACCGGTGGACGACGCAAAACTCCTGAAAACGACCAAAGGCTGCCTGGAAAGCCGGCAACGAATATCGCGCTGCAGCCTCTACTGCCGTCTCCAGGCGTTTGCGGCTTTCTTCGTTGATTGCCTTGTGTTTTGGTGCTTCATTCGTCTGTGCGGATACTGAAGCCAACCCAAGTGCTCGAATCAGCTCGCTGTGGCCCACCTTACCTTGGCAAGCAAGTCCGCGTGCAAGCGCTTGAAAGGTTGGCCGCACTCTATCATGCGACAGCACAACTCCGAGCTGGCGCAATGCGAGCACAAACTCACCCTCACCGACGGCATTTTCATCAGGATTACTCGAGAAGCTCTTCAGAGCTGTAGCAAGCTCGCGCTCAGTGACCTTCCGTCCACGTAGCTTTGTCATCAACTCCTCGACTAGTAGTTCGTTCCCAGTGTCACATTGGTCCATCTGGAAGCTCACAGAAGCGCGGCGTGCTTGTTTCTGCGCCTGTTGCGGTTGGCTTTGAGTCTCTTTCCAGTTAAGCTGCACAAAGGCCATGTAGTTAACTTCGTCTAGCAACTGCCGGTCGTAGGCGAACAGAAGAGAGCGCATCTCTTCGTCCGTGAGCGGCAGTCGCAGTTCCTCTCGACAGATCTTGGAGAACTTTGACCGGCTGATAATACGATTCGGTGATGACTCTGCGTGCCTTGAGAACACTTCACGCCAACTAGTAAGCACGTCTGTTAGCTGCTTGCTTGACAGCTTCTGTGCTCGGTCCTGCGCTGCGCATCTCAGTTTCGCCTCGATATCCTGCACATCGGGTAATGTGCTCGGTGTTGTCCAGTCAAGGAACTGACGGTAGTTAATGCCAAACCGTCCGTCCACTTTGACACCAAAGAGCTTTGCCATGGTTTTGAGCTGTGTCTCGGTGAAGACGGCAAAGCCACACTGACGGGCGATCGACACAAACTCACCCAGCGATACGACACCAGACTCTTTCCAGTCAAACCGCTCGAAAGCGCTTTGCAACTCGACGTAGCTGCTGCACAGGAACTTCCGGCAATTGCGAGCCAGTCCTTGCAGTACGTTCACAGGGTACTTGTTGAGATCCTCGAACGGTGTAGAGAGTTTCTTGCCGTTCTCAAAGCGAGAGAGGTGTTTGAACAGCTCGTCAATAGAGACGCGCTCAGCGACAGCTGACTGCTTGTCAACTCTGTTGTTTACCAGGCGCACTAGAATGTGCGCGTCCTTGGGCGTAAATGCAACAAAATCGGTTCGAGACTGCATGAGTGCGTCGTGGAGCTCCGACTTAGAGACTGTCCCATCGTCGCTGCTGTTAGCGAGCGCGATAAGCTTTTCTCGAAGCGATGAGACACCGAAGCGGCAGCAGCGGGTCATGGTTCGGACGAGCTCCTGCGTGAACGGCAGCTGGTGTATAGTGTACAAGAACGCATGGTACAGGATATCGGCGCCGCTCACGTCATACATAGCCATGAGGACGCGCAGATCTTTGGGCAGTAGGTGAACGCCGAGTCGAAGCAGCGCGTCACGAAACTTGCGGAATGATATGACGCCCGTGCTTTGCATGTCGCCTACTGTTTCGAATGCCTCGAGTGCGTGAGAGTTATCCATTTGGATCGAACATAGCACCTCCCAGACAGGGTGCTGCTGTAGATTCTCCTTTTCGGCATCGTCTATTGCGGCCAGCCTGATGAAGTTGAGTAGAGGGCGGTACGCCACAAAGTCACCCGGTATGGATCCAGGCTTCCTGGCCGAGAAATACTCCGAGAGTTGCTTCAGCAGTGGTGCCGGCAGCGCCATACGCGGGACTTTGGACAGGAAGAACGCGAGCTGTTTCCTCGATACCACCTTTGACTTGCGCGCGTCTGGGATCTGCTCTTCTATCAAGCAAATGATCCCGTCTGTCCACGACTCCAACTCACTCTTCGACCATTTCGCGAGCACTTTGCTCAAGACCAAGTCGCTTTCGATGATGTCGACCATCTCGCTAGAGACTCCGCGTTTGTAATGACGGTATTGTTTCTGGAGCTTGCGAGCTGCGACTTGCTGGTGGTGAAACCGATTGAGTCGCTCGTCAAGTGCAGCCATGTTTGGTGGTTGGAGATGCGCTGCAGTTGTCGTCTCAAATTGCCGTCGCTCCTCCAGCTGCTTCTTCTCGATCTGCTCGTAGACGAGGCTCTTGCTGCTCGCGGACGCGATTGCCTTCATTCGGTCAGTGAACGCCTGTTTTCGTCGCTGGAACTCGTCCGCCGCTGATGTGATCGACATAGCCTTCACGAGCGTTGGTCTGGATTTTGAGGTGACACCGGCGAGCACTGACGTTGACGATGGTTTACTCTTTTCAGACCGAGCGAGCTCTTTTGCTTCCAGAAGCACACTGTCGTCGTCAACTGGCTCAGTGACAGTAACGCTTGTCGAAGTGACTGGTCCGGGCATTTTCGATGGGGCTTTCTCATAGTTGCTTGATACTGACGGCATCTGTTCAAGCTTGGACTCCACGAGGCTCTGGTACTCTTCATCCGTGTTCTGCAGCTCAAATCCAAGCACCGACAGCGAGCGACGGAACTCGGCGCGGGAAACATAGCCTCCCCTAAGCTCATCAAAACGTTCAAACACTTGCTCCGGGGACAGGAAGGGGGCGGAACTCTTTGCAGCTGCTCGCTGCTTCAGGAAACCACGTAGGGTGTGGCGTAGTTTGTGACTCAGAAGGCGATCGCGGCAGCTCAGACGGGGGTTGGCGTGCATTAGCAAGTACCCGATCTCCACTTCGTCCTTCTGGTTTCCACCGAAGTGGCTGAATGCCGCTTCCTGCTGTGGGGCAGCGAAGTATTTGCGCAGACTAGCGATCTCGCTCTCTGAAAGGATTACACCGAGCTTCTCCAGCGTTGCGACTAGCTGCTGCACCGTGACTACGTCTCTCTTGTAGTCCCTTGCTATCTCACTGTTTGGCACCAGCAGGCCTTTAGCGGTTTGCGATACCTTTTGGTCGCTCAAGCTGTCGAGTGTCGCCTCAAGACGCTCCTTGATCTTTGACGTGAGCAGCTCTAGCTCTTCTGGTGGAGCTGCATACTGAAGAAACTGTCGGTAGTTCACTCTTCCGTTCAAGCATGACGAAAATGCTTGCAGGATATTGTGTTGCTGGTCGAGGTCTAGAACGTGCAGGTCGGCCGTGCGGCTGTTCACACCACAGCCATGCTGGGCGGACCCAACAGCGAGGACCTGGAACGGATTCAACCACTCTATGAGAACCGAAATCTCTCCAGCCGGCTGATTGCTGCTGTTCAAAAGTGGTCGCCATCCCTTGATGTGGTTTCCTTCGACGAGTTCGGACAGAAAGACTCCACACTTTCCAATCATACCACCATCGTGGGTGTCTCTCCCCAGTTCAACCTCATCGTCAAAGACAGTAAACCACAGCTTGAACTTGGAGAAGAATCGGAGCAAGTACGCGTCGACCTCCAGCACAAATGCCTGTCGGCTGCACTCTAGATCGAACTCCGGGCTCGCACTCTCCGGCACAATGTTTGTGAAAATGTCAGGGAATCCGAGGAGTTGGTAATGCACATACGGCGAAGGACGTTGGTTTGGAGCCGCCACATTCTTAGAGGAGACAAGTCCGCGGCAAGCAAACACGGTTATGCGCAGCTCATTCATTCGCGCCGTCTCATCCCTTTCCGTCGCTGTCTCGTTGCAGCACTTGTCGATTTCCATAGTGCCCTCGTCGGTCTTCTTCATATCAAGAGATAGCAATTTGATGTCCGCTGGGTAGGACTGCAAGTGAAGCCGCCAAATCTCCGCTATGGGCGTTGACAGGCGCAATACAGCATCCAGTGTCCCCATGGAGGCCTTTTTCTCGCCGTTTGGGGCAATCTCGACCTTATAGATCGGTAAATCAGGCTCTTTAATTGCTCCCTTGGACTGGAGAAGCGCCGCCAGACGAATAGAAGCTCTGCCCACGACTTGAAAGTCTCCGCGAACGGCTTGGTGAACCTCAAGCATCAACATCTCGGAAGCCAGGTAGCGCAAGAAGAAGCCATCGACCGTAACCTTGAAAATGCTGGACAAGTTGTACTCTGGATGGTTCCCGATCATCAGTGGCGTCGACTGGGACTCAAAGTCGAAGAAGTCGCACAGTACAAACGTGCTTGCGTTGTCTCCCACCATTCGTCGGTCAAAACTCGCGCTGCGTACCCATAACTCGACCAGTTGTTCGCCTGGGGCCAGCTCACTGGCAGCGAGAACCAGCGATTCCGGGGTGGAGACTGCGTCGCTATCGTCGTCGTCGCTTGATTCTGCTTCGTCATCCATAGCGTCGCGAGCTTTCTCATCGTCAGCTTTTCCCCTCAAGTATTTGAGCTGCCGGATCTCTGCTTCAAGGCGTTGGATCCTCTGTAATCGCTCCTCACACAACAGCTCAACGTCCCGCATACGCTTTTGCAATGCATGAGAGGCTGCGATCTTGTGCGTTGTCAACTGCTCGATCTCAAGCGACAACTCGCGGTTGATGTCAGTTTGCGTCTGCAGCATCTTTTCGCAGCGTTCTAGCTCCTGAATTGACTTGAGATGTGTGATCTGCAGCATGTGCACGCGATTCCGGAGTTGTTTGATGCTTTTCACGTCCTTGCACTCGGGATCTAGCAAACTGGAGATTGGGGTCATGAGATTTTCGTATTTGCGAGTAACGACAACCGATGTTCTGTTACCACACTCACGATGCGTGTTAGCAACCGAATATGTCTGTGGCTGATCATCCCCAAGACGCACCTGTATGGTACTGCGGAAGGATCTGCTTTCGGAGCTTGAGAAGCATGCAAAGGAGACGACGAAGCGTCTCGTCGATCTGGCTGACGAACTGGAACATTGACCACAATCGGCTCCAGCGGCTTACTTGGTGCCGTCACAACTGGCTGGCGAGGGGTTATTTGCATTTGAATCGGTGCCGAGCTCCTGGTGTTCCGCTCTTCGTTGAGTAATTGCTTCACACGCTGGAGCTCCGCCTCAACCCCGTCCTTGGACTGCTTCATCTGCTTAACGTGGCCCTCCAGCTCCTTCACAAGCTGCTGCAACTTGTGGTTCTCGTCCGCCATGCGCGTTATGGTCTCCTTCTGCAGCTCAGTAAGCTTCTCGAGGTCAAAGAGTCGGTCGATCCGCTCTTTGCGCTGGAAAGCGTCATTGATGAACGGGCTCTCGCAAAGCGCAGTCATCCGCGCCTCGAGCCGGTGATTCTGATCCCGCAACATCTCTACCTCCTTGTCCAACTCGGCATTTTTGCTCACCTTCACCTCCAGCTCTTCGTTCCCGATCTGTGCGTCCTGCAGCTGAGTGCGTAGCTTGTGTACTTGTCGGTTCATCTGTTCCATCTGCTCCAACGTTTTCTCTTGAATTTCTCTCTCTGCAAACGCGTTCGCCTCTAAGTTCTCATAGCGCGCGTTGAGAATTGCTAGCTGTGCTTGGCGCTCCCGTAACTCGCGTTTCATGTGCTCAACCTCCACTGTCGACAGCTTAACAACCCGGGGCTTTCCGTCTTTATCATCACTGTCATTCCCATCGCTAGCTTCCTCTGCGTCGTTGTTGTCCCTCGTGCTTCGGCGGTCATAAACACCGGCGCGAAGGTGCTCGTTCTCCTTCTGTAGCTTGACCAACTGCTTCTCCGCCACCACAAGCCTAGACTTGAGCGCCACCTCGAGATTCCTGGAGAACGTGTCGCGATTCAGCTTGCGCACGCTTTGTATCTGGCTCTCGATGGTCGCCCCGCTTGACTCGATCGTGTCGGCAGATTTTCGTGCTCCATCTGCTTTCCGTTTGCCGGCACCAGGGTTTCCCGCTTTCGGTGGACCGAGAGACGAAGTCAATGCGGGCTTGCCTGGCCGAGTTGCCAGCTTCTCTTGCAACCACCGATTCTTCTCTGCTAATGATTGGTTTTTCTTCCGTAGTGCCGCGTTCTCACTCCTCAGCACCTGGATGAACTTCTCCGCGTCCACATCACGCCGCACCGGGAGCACCGCTCCATCCGCTTTGCCTCGTCCCGCATCTGTATCGATAGCAGCACATGGTCAAGCTCTGTGTGATGCTAGTCTAGCGAAAAGGCTAGCCTACCTGCTTCATTTTGATTGTCCGACGACGAATTTGCTACCGGCTTCGCGTCGTCCACTTGCCGCTTCTTCTTGAGCGCTTCCTCGATCATCGCGAGCTTCGTGTACATCCTGGTGTGTGTCATTGTGAACAATCAGCACCATATTGTAAGCATCAAGCACTGCGCTTGGTCCTTGGCTCTCGACCAAGCACGCATGTTACCGCTTGATGGTGGCCTCCTGCTCATTCTTCTTCTTCTTGAGCGCCGTGTTCTCGTCGCGCAGCGCCAGATACTTTTCCTCATAGTCGCCGGGCATCGCGGCTGGTCCCACGCCTGGTCTGGGCGGCAGGGTCTTTCGTCGCTGGCGCCTCCTTACAGCTTCCCTGGCCTTACTGCGCGCTCGGTCGAAGAAACAACGGCGGCACCCGTTTCACGAAGCAGCTCGGATCTCGGTGACTCAGTGTAGCTTCCGGCTGCAGCCCGACCGACCGCGAAGCGACGCTGCATTTCTTACAAATATCAACACATTTTGCATCTTTACCCGACCGACCGACCAGAACACCCTTCAGACCATCACTCTTGTTGCGCGTTGGGGGAGGCGATTGCTGGTTCAGGGGAGCTGGGGACAGGACCAACCAAGTCAAAAGCGCGGCGCCAGCAACCACTAGCAGCGGAAGAGAAGGCCGAGTAGCTCGCGCGCGGTCTCCCGGTCTCCTCCTCCCTCCCCCTCCATTGCCCAGCAGCGGTCGCGACTCGCGAGCGGCCGACCCGACGACGAGATGAGCGACGACCAGGTAGCCAAGGACGCGGCGCGCGCCGAGGGCGAGCAGCCGGACGTGCTGGCCATCCCGTCGGCCGTGCAAGAGGTGCAGACCAAGGTGCGGTGCGCGCGCGCGCTGCGACGCGTGGTGGGGAGACTGGCGGCGTCTGACGGCGCCTCTATGTGTGCGTGTGTGTGTGCGATTGGGACGGACAGCACCCGCTGCAGCACCGGTGGGTGCTCTGGTATGACAACCCGAAGAAGCGCCACTCGTCCGAGTCGTGGGAGGACAACCTCAAGAACGTGTACACGTTCAGCACCGTCGAGGACTTTTGGTGGTGCGTGGCTCCTCTGTCGCTGTGTGCGGACGCGGCCGGGCCGATCGAACTCACGTGCACTGTGGCCGCAGCCTCTACAACAACATCCTGACGCCCACGAAGCTGTCGATCGGCAGCAACTACCACCTGTTCAAGGAGGGCGTCCGACCCATGTGGGAGGACCCCATCAACGCCAAGGGCGGCAAGTGGATCTTCACGAACGCCCGCTCGCGCAAGGCCCGACTAGATGAGTGCTGGCTCTACGTGGTGAGTCGCGCTACTTCGAACGAGGAGCGTCCGTCTCAATCCGGTCGCTGACCTCTCGTCGGTGCAACTCTAGATGCTCTCGCTCATCGGCGAGACGCTTGAGGACGACAACGACATCTGCGGCGCCGTCGTCAGCGTGCGGAAAGCGCAGGACCGCATCGCCATCTGGAGCGCGTCGGCGGATCGCCAGGACCTCCAGAAGGCCATCGGCCGAAGCTTCCGCTCGGCGCTCGTCGACTTTGGCAAGAACGAGACGCTCAAGTACCAGTCCCACGCGGACGCGGCGGCCAGCGGGTCCAGTTTCCAGAATGAAGTGTACGTGCTTTGCGTCGCTTGGGCTTCTCTCGTGCGTGTGTATGCTTACCGCGCGCGTGCATCCACAGATTGTATGAGGCATGAATCCGCGGGTTGCGCCAGCAAGCCATTTTGTGTACCACAATGCACGGTAGAGACTTTTCTTCATGTTGTGGTTGCCCAATTCACTTCGAGTCCCCCAACAATCGCCACCGTTGCGTTTA
Organism: Phytopythium oedochilum; assembly: GCA_023338025.1. Classification (NCBI taxonomy): domain Eukaryota; phylum Oomycota; class Peronosporomycetes; order Pythiales; family Pythiaceae; genus Phytopythium; species Phytopythium oedochilum. The sequence goes on along the minus strand of JAADXX010000351.1, from coordinate 14,215 downwards.
TCGATTGAGCTGACAAAGCCAAAATGAACCGAATCGGCCAAGAAACTCGAGGTTGATTCTCTACGCGCTCTGCGCCGCGAAAAGCCGGACACTCTCGTCGTCGCTGGCCGTCAGCAGACCCAGAGGCGTGGAAGCGTCCAGGGCAGGAGCGAACGTCATGTCCAACACCATGTCCGTGTGTCCAGCCAGCGTCTTGAGCAGGGCACCGTTCCTGGCGTCCCACACGTAGATGAGACCCTCGACCGTGCAGGCATAGATGATCGGCTGCGTCGGGTGCCACAGCAGCTTGATCACGCCCGCGGGGTGGCGGCAGACATGGCGGCACTGGATTCCAAGCGAACACGACAAGTGAGAATGCAGCACAACCTATTCCTCCGAAGCGCTCAATGAAAGTTCGTACCTGGTAGGTGGACAGGTCCCAGATCCGCAAGTAGCCTCCGAGGCATCCCGTCGCCGCCCAGTTCATCGTCTGGCAGAATCCACCACTGAAGTGGAATCCGAGCACACACGTGAGCACCGACGCAACTGCCACGAGTATAAACGCGTGCGCAACCCACCACTCGACCGAGTTCTCCGTCGCCTGGGCAGCATCGTTCACTGTGCCCGCGGTAGACTCGGCTCCGTCGTGCGAGAGCGTGGCGAGCACGCGCTTGGTCTGGACTTGGAGAAGACGAGCAGTGCCATCCTGCGAGCCGCTAATGAGAAGCGGTTGCTGCGCCGAGGAAACACAGCAAACGTCAGTACTCGTTTGCTGAGGATGCTTCCGAGATGATAAGCACATACAGTGGGGTGGCACGCGATGAACGTGATCGGGCCTTCATGGAAGCCGTGGCTGAGGGAGAAGGCGGAAGCGTCAGACCCGACGAAGTGAAGTCCATACGACACAGCAGTGTGGCTGTCTTACCCACGGAACACGTGCGTGCACTCGCCGGACTTTGGGTTCCACACCCGCACCGTCGCGTCCGAGCTCCCCGTAACGATCAGCTGCCATTCAACAGCTCTGTGTCAGGTCCCCAACGTGTGCACACATGCCAAGAGTGGGTATTCTCCGGCGCACCTTGCCCGAGCCCGTAAAGGAACCGCATGTGACACCGTCTTCGTGTCCAGCGAAGACGTGCATGCACTCGCCAGTGGTGGCCAGCCACATCCAGACCGTGCCGTCGCCCGATCCGGCGAGCACGACGTTGCCCTTCTTGTGCCAGCAGACCCACTCGACCTCCTGCGAAGGCCCCTCCAGGTTCTGCACAAGCTTGCCCGTCGAGACCTCCCACACCTTGACAGCACCGTCGTAGCCGCCCGTGGCAGCATACTTGCCGTCGAAGCTGAAGTCGACGGCGACGACCGAGTCCGTGTGTCCCGAGAGCGTGTGAAGGACCGAACCGTCCTCCCGGCTCCAGATTACGCCCACATCGTCGCCGCCGCCCGTGATGACGATGCGCGGGTCCACCGGGTTCACGCTGATCGAGTAGACGGGCGCCGAGTGCTTGACAAAGACCTGGACACCGATGAGTGGCACGGGTGAGACCGCGATAGATATCCGAGGCAGCTCGCGCTCGCACCATATCGGCGTCGTCGCGAACGTCGGCGTCGTCGGCCGAGATCTTGCCGTCCTCGTCGTCCGCGCCGTCCATGGCGTCGTCCTCGTCCTCTGCGGGCCACCAGCACCGCGAACGGTTTAGTATTTAGCTTCCGCCCGGCCGCACCGCGCAAGCAGAAGCTGGGCCGAACCCTGCGGCGGCGCGTCGCCGATGTCGAACTCCTGCGCGACCTCCTCCGGCGCGATCAGATCGATCTCCGTCTCCTCCTTCGGTGCGTCCGCGTCCTGCATGTGCGCGTCCATGGCTGGCGAGCTGATGCTGGCTTGGCTTCTCGGTTGTCAAGAAGACTGTTGGAACAGCCAATCATTGCGAAGGTGTTTGAAATAGTGTCCCAAAATAATATGTTTTAAGCAAGGTCACGCGTTTTAAGTTTGGGCCTCGTTCCGGTCTCTTTTTCAAAATCATATACAAAAAACTAAATATATGTGTCCTAATTTAGAATTAACAGTTTTGTCAAAATATATCATCAATGGAAAACAAAAAACAAGTATATTTCTGTTTTGGGTCAAAAAGTACTGTCCGACTCACCCAAATCAACAACCATTTGCTTACTGAAACCAATACGTTTTAAGTTTGGGCCTGAATTGATGCTTTTTTATGCACTGTCGTCGACGACGTTTTTTTGCGACAAAATCACCAAAGATAACATAATGATCGTATTGAAATGCACGGTACTACTATTTTTTACAAACTTTTTTGTGACTTTTTTATAAAATCACGTAGTTGCACTTTTCGTTTCCGAGAATTACAAAAGCATGCCCGGTGGTTATCACCGCGGCCGCCGAAGCGGACTCCTTCCTTCCTGCCGCCTAGCCCGCCGCCGAGGCGCCGCGGCTTCCAGCACTTCATGACGCGGCTGCGCTTGCAGTCGACGAGGATCGCGGCGCCGCCGACCACCTGCCGGTGCGCGCGGCGGTAGGCGCGCTCGAACGCGCGCCTCGTCGGCCGCCTCGCTGGGCTTTTTCTCGCTCATGCCCGCGTCCGCTCCCCCCTCTTTGCTAGCTCCGCTGCTCGTAGGGCCGCCACGCACACGGAAGGGCCGGCGGGCTGCTGCTCGACTCTCGCTCTACCGCGCGGCCGCCGCGCTCGCTGTGTCTTTCTCTCGCCGCCGCCGTACGCAGCTCGCGTCCGCATCCTCGCTGCTGTCGCTGTCCACGCCGTCCGCGTGCTCGTCCACGCGCCACCGGACCGCCTGCGCCGGCGGGTTCGGCGGCCGCCGCGCCGTGCGGTGACTTGCCATGGCGCTCAATCGCTCGGTCGGTCGGTCGGTCTTTTGCTCTCTTGGTTGGTCGAATGCACGAGCATACACACCTACGCGCACACGCTGTCTGCAGTTGTCGACGATCTTGAGTAGCGTTTTCTCCCCATCCGTCCGGCCGCGTCCTGCCTCGCACCCGCTTCGTGTGCCGCTGCCGGCCTAGTCGAGGTCTATCGTCTCAGCCTCCTTGTCGGCCTTGGCGTCGTCGGTCATGGCCTCCTCGGTCGCGGGGGAGGCCGGCATCTCGACATTAGGCAGCGCGACGGTGCGACGGCGCGCAGGCCCCCCGACGCGCGCGCGGATGGCGGTCGGCGTGAGCGTGGGCGCGTTCGATGGCTGCAGCTCGGCCTGCGTGGCCAGCCCATCGGAGAGCCACGTCTGTGCGTTGGCCTTGTCCTCCTCCGTCCAGTGCGCGCACTTGTAAGAGTTGGTCACGCGCTTGTACTCGTCGATCTGCAGCGCTGGAGCTCGGTCTGCGTCACGCCGCGCTCCGTACTCTCCGTCAGGCGGAGCTCGACCGGCGTCGCCAGCTTGCGCAGCGCGTCCAGCTTGTCCCGGTACACCGACTTGGTGCTGTCGAAGCCCTCGTCCGTGTACAGCCAGTCCTCGGCGGCGGCGAGCTGGTCCTCGAGCGTCTGGCTCTCTCGCCGTGACGAAAATGACCAGGCGGTCCGACACCTGGTTGCGCATCTTGTACACGAAGCTCTCGAGCGCATGGCGCTCGTTGAACGTCTCCTCGACCACGGTGCCCTGGTGCACCATCTCCAGCTCCTGCTCCGTGGCGCCCGTCACCGTCAGCTCGACCTTGCGAAAGCGCTTCTTCTTCAGCTGCTGCTTCTTGGCCTCGGCCGCCTCCTTGGCCTCGCCCACCTCCTTGGCCTCGCCCCTCTTGCCCTTCGCCGCCTCCTTGACCTCCTGCATGAGCTACGACGACGCCACGGCGAACAGCCCGTTCAAGTCGTGCTGCACGTTGAAGCGGATCTTGGGCGGCTCGGTCGCCGATCGACTTGGTAAAGTCCGGTCTCCGCCGCCCACCAACATGAACGGGCACTATATATAATACCGCAAAAATATGTTCTTTCAGTCTATTTTCTTATTAGCGTCCTCTATCAGTTGATGTTTGTAAGCGATGTTCAAATACATGGTTATAGGCCAGCGACCAATGTCCATTTGGCTTGAGTATGGTCTTGTTTTTTAACGCGTTTTTGAATGCAACAACTTTTGACAGACTATAAAATCTAAATTTATCGATTCGAAATGCCGTCAATTTGAAATTTACTCCGACCAAGTCAAAATGTCATTTGGATTGGCATATTAATTGAGAGATGACTGGCAGTTAGGCTGAAAACAATCTAGTAATCGCAGAAAGCCGGTTGTTTAATTGCAGAAGACCGATTTATTATTCAAAGTACTCTATGTGTTAGACAGTGCAAACATGTAATGAATTAATTAAATATATAAATTCTCAACTATGGATTTTGTATAGCCAAATCGCGCGCTCTCTCTCGTGGCACTCTCCTGCTTCGCGTCACATTGGCATCGAGAGCAGCGGCCAGCGGGAGGAAAAGATGCGATTCAGCGTGTCGCCCGTGACGGCGGCCGTCGCGTGCTCCGCCATGGCCGCGGCCTACGTGGGCGTGCTGTACACGCTGCCGCGCTCGATCCGGCGGCTCCCGCGCGACCACCCGACACACGTGAGGCCCGCTCTTTCGGCGGAGACTGTGTGGCTGGCTGCCTTTACTAACGCGGTCGCTGCTGCTGCTGCTTCTGCTACTGCTGCGCGCCCCGCTCTGGCGACCCCAGATCCTCGCGCGCTTCCTGCTCATCTGCATCTTCTGCGCCATGTGCCCGTTCCTGCTGGCCATCTTCTACGAACACGTACGTGCATCGGCGGCGTTTATTGGGTTGACTCCGCCTCGGAAGCTTGCTCCGTGTCAGTTATCGGCTGACCGCCTCACCTCGGACTGACCGCCCGCAGGACGACGCCAGCATGTCGTTCGCCGAGTGGCTCGGCATCCGCTGGGAGGGTCTCGTGCCAGCGCTGCTCGTGCCGCTGCTCGTGACCGCGCTGCTCTTCACGGGCTCGCTGCTCGCCAACGCGCTGCGGCTGCTGAACGTCTCGAAGCAGTTCCACTCGAACGGACTCTGGTTCGCCGTCAAGAACTCGGCGCTGTACTACTCGGTCACGCACGACCAGCTGCCGTCGCTGCGCACCTACATCCTGGTACGAGTCGCCGGCCAAATCGTGGAATCGCCCTTGTTAGGCTCATACTAATGAGGAGTGCTCGCTTCCCCCATGACCAGGGCCCGCTGACGGAGGAGTTCGTCTTTCGGAGCTGTATGGTGCCACTCCTCGTGTGCGCAAACTATTCCGTGAAGCAGATCGTGCTGGGCAGTCCGCTTATGTTCGGCGTCGGTGAGTCGCTTTCGGTGCATGCAACGGCAAGGGAAATGTGGTGCTCAAGCCCGCGATGCTGACCAAAACAGCTCACCTACACCACTTCATGGAGTATATTCGGCACGGCCGGTCGCGCAAGGATGCTGCCCTGACAGTCGGTAGGTAGCTCGGTCATATCTTTCATGATTGCTTGCACATCTGATGGCGTGGTGGCTGCTTGGCCGGATGCAGGCTTCCAGCTCTTGTATACTTCCGTGTTCGGGGCGTACGCAACGTTCCTCTACTTGCGCACTGGTACGTCAAGCACGTGTTGCGCTCCTGTCTCCCATAACCCCCCTGAGTCCCCCATGTGCCCATGCCAATGTCCGTGCAGGCCACTTCGTGTCCATCTTCATCGTCCACGTCTTCTGCAACATCATGGGCTTCCCGGACTTGTCGTTTTTCAGCCCGGAGAACTCGCTGCACCCGTTCCGAAAAGGTGGGGTTGTTTAGTGCGAGGCCATTTGATGGCATTGATGCTGACGTAGCGCCGCGCTGCCTGTCTCTCTTCCAGTCATACTAGGCTCGTACTTCGTCGGCATCTACTTGTTCTCCCGGCTGCTGTACCCACTCACGGACCCGGGGATCTACTTGAGCGACCTGTGGAACATCACGCTGTCGCAAGCAGACGCCCAGGACCTAGTCTACCGATTCACTGATTCCCTCTGATGCAAGCAGAGCACGCGCCATCCGCCGTGTGCATTTACATAGAGCCTCTCTCTCTATACTTTTCGTCCGAACAATGGCGGTGTATGCTTTTGGTATCTATTCCAACTACCCCGGCTTTCATCGATGAGACAGCCATCCGTCCCACACAAGTTCACTGCGGCGTCTCCGAGCGCTCTGGGCCCGCGAGGTCTTCGTCCTCGCCTTCTGAGATCGTCCTGCTGTCTGACATGTCTAGCTGGGATTCAGTGGCCGAGTGCGAGGCGTCGGCCAGCTTTGCTTCAAGTTCTCGGACGCGAGTCTGACGATGCAAGCCAAAGCGACCTGCGTGAGTATTCGCGGCTCATCAACACTCGGAAAATGCGGCTTACATTGGCTTGAGAGACCTGCCGCTGTAGAGCTGCCAGATCAGAGCGGAGGGCCACTTGGTCGGAAGTGAGCTGATCGACCAGTCGGTCCTTGTTGCGCAAGCGCTGCCGTAGATTCTGTAACGAGCAGGATAATTAGATCACGGGAGTTCTTCACGCATGCCTCTTCGCTTACCTTGTTGGCCAGACGGAGCTCCGCTGCGAGCCGACCTTCGCCGACAGACAGCTCGCTCCCGTTGCCGAGGCCAATAAGCTGCTGCTGGGTAATTACCCACGATCGCTGAAGAACCGAGTGTGCCTCCAACGCACTCCGCAGCAGCGCGGATTGCTGGTCAAACATCTGCTGCATCTCGCTTGTCGACGGAGAGAGGAAGAGATCTCGGCCATCAAGCCCCTCAAGACCGTTCGGCCCTTGTTCAGTCCCAAAGTGCCGTGCGTGGCGATCGCCGCTATTGCGAGAAAGCTCACCGAGAGCGAGAACGACATCTGCTCCTTCCGACAATGTCAGTCCGGGAAAAGACAGCTTGCCCATGTCGGTCGGTCCTCCTCTCGAGAAGTGCTCGCTGCCAATCTCGCTTTGGCCATAGCGAGCATCCTCTGTCTTCTCGCCGCTACTATCGTCTGCTTCAGGTTTGCTGTTGCCCAGAAAATTCGCGTCAGGTTCGTCCATGCCCTCGCTCGTTACATACAGCGGTGCTGCAGTCACGTGGGCTTCCCACTCGTCGAGCGTGCGAGCGTCCAAGCGTGGATAAAACTTGTCCTCGAATGGCCCGCACTCCTGTCGCCATTGAAGCGGCCACTTCTTGGTCTCCTTCAATCCTGACGGAGTATCATTCGCGCTCTTACCGGGCGAATCTCCTTTCGAGCGATGCAGTTTGCTGTCGAGGAAGCCAATCTTCTCGCGATGAATCTCCATTTGCTCGTCGCAGATAATCTTCATCGTTCTTGCAGCCTCGACCAGAGGCTCCGAACGATCGCCGACCAGCTCTTCCGCGTCCTGGACGATCTGGCTAATGTCCGCGACGAACGCGCTCGAGTCGTTGTACTCTAGTCGCCGAGTCTTTGCGAGCACTTTGAACAGGTCAATGTCCTTCTTGCTCGACTTTCTACGGCGATCATCCGCGTACTTCAGTCCGCACAGCAAAGGGCCACAGAATGGAACCCCTTGGCGATTTGTCGCCATCGTCGACCAGATTTTCTCCAGCAACTTTCCAAGCTGGACTTTAAATGGGGCGTTGTGCGCGCAGTTCGGGCAAACGAATCGCCGTTGCTTCTTGGAGATGATTTGTGTTTGCGGCATCTGCAACAAGCCAACAACGCATTAGTTGGTGAGATCACTAGCATAGTGGCGTCAGCGATGAACTCACGTGCGGAATAACGTCGTCTGTGATAGCAACTGGGCACAGGCTGCACTTCCACAGCAAATTCTTGATCGCGGGCTTCTTTGGAGATGTAAACTTGACCGCTTCGCGCACAATCTCTCTCCGACCTGTCAGTGCGCAGGTGTGGCGGGGGCAAAACCAAACGGCTTCGTCGTCTTTCGGAAACGGGAACGACCCCAGGCAAAACTGGTGGTAAACCTTTGTGCACCCTTGGAACTCGCAGACGACCAGATCTCCACCGAATCCGCAGATTAGGCATCGCTCCTCCGACGACGCGTTTTCATCGGCAGACAAGTTGTCACCCTCCGGCGTGTTGTGTCCTCGCGCTTTCGGGATTTCGATCTGGGGCGGACGTTTGTTCGCGCTGCCACTTTTCCCCGGAGCACTACTATGGATGCTGTCGCTGTTGGCCGCGTTCGCTGGCTTTGCGGCTGCCTTCGGGGGCGTTTGGTTCATCTCGTCCAGTGGAGAAGACGGCGATGGCTCTCTCGACGACGAACGGTTTGCGCGTTGCTTCTTTGATCCCGCTGGCGCCCCTCTCCGTTTCTCCTCGTCAGGAGAGGTGGAGGAAAGACGTCGCTTGTGATGGACCCCCTTGAGCTTAAGCTTGTCTCGCTTAGCTTTCTTTTGTCCTGGAGGTTTCCCTGTCAATGCATCGTCCTTCTTGTGCAGGTCATTCGCGTCCGGGCGAGACTCCGTTGGCTGTTCCTCGACAACTGCGGCCTTCTCCAGTTGGCAGTTCGGGCAAAACCACTTCCCCGGGGGAACAGTGACGAGCGGCGGGCTTAAACAGTTCATGTGGTACTCGCGTTTGCAGTCCTTGCCATCGCACAGGATCAGCAGCGAGTAGTGGTCGTCCACGCGGTTGCATAGCTCGCATGGCAGATCAACGTCTTCGTCGCGCTGCTCCATTCTGGAGAAGGCGTGGCAGTCGCGGAATCCCAGAGCACGCGTTCGCGACCATCCAAGTAAGTTTCCATGTCCGTCGAACTGCGCAGGGCCTGGAGCGCATGGCACGTACATTCGGTCGTAGAAGCGCGCGCTCGTTTCGTCCGTGACGTCCAGGACCAACTTTGCCTCGTCCAGCGCTTCTTGGATCAACTGCGAGTTGCGCTTGGACGACTTGAACGTGCTAATCTTCTCCGTGAACGGGAGGATGGCCGACTTGGGCACCCAGCCGCTGCAGACAGGGCCACGACTGAGCGACCAGCAACTGCAGACCGACAAGCGGGCGACACAGCCACGTACTAGTTGCGGGAGCCGAAGAAGTAGACGCACACTTGTCCCTTCTTGACCCGATAGCGGGCCATTTTGGCGAACTCCCCAGGCTCGCTGAACTGGGGACGGGTCCGGGGCCGACACAGAGCACCAAGCGGTCAGTCAACGGCTCTGCTACTCGGTCGCCGTCCTGCCTGCCTACCCGAGCAGGCCATGGCGGGTGGCTGCCGGCGCGGGCGAGCACGAGGCCGCCCCGCTCGTTCAGGATGGACCGCAGCGGCTCGCTGTCCGCGAGCAGCTCTGCGAGGTCCGCGCAGCGCGGCGTCAGTCTCCAAGACGCCTCGAGTCTGTAGGGGGGAGGGTTTCGCGTCCAACAACAAGAGGGCGACGCACCGTAGTATTCGGCCTTTCGGAGCGCCAGCTCGGCCGCCTCCATCTCGGTTTCGTGCCGACGACTGGACGCCTTCGCCGCGCTCTGGGTGTATCTGGGGCGCTACCGCTCGGGCGACGGCGGGCGACGACTGTAAGCTTGGACGTCCCGCGGTCGTCGAGCCAAAAGGGACCGGGCCGGCAACGACTTGCTCGCTTTGGCCCAACAGCCACGCGCGCCGCCGGACCGTCGGTGTGTGTTCGAAGATTGTCGTTCGAGGTGTTAGAACATTGTAACAGCAATGTTTTCTCGAAAGAGGTAAAAACACACATTTTGCCAGAATATGAAAGTAAAAACCATCGAAAATAAAAACCATCGAAAAGTCGATCGACTTTAGTAAAATAACTTGCATTTTGTATGCGACAGAGCGGGCATAATCTGGCAACATGTTGAAGCAAATATGCCCGTTTTGTCGCAAATCAACTTTTGTCAAAATTTTACTCGGATTTGGTCGTTTTATTACGGTTATCAAATCGGGCGAGAAAACTTTGCGAAACTTACGCTTGAAATAACGTGTCAAATTTTTCTATTTCTCATAAAATGTGTATTCAGAATGTCTATCCATGCATTATATTAGTCATATATGTAATTAAACGTTTCCATTTTGACACAACGCGCACGTGTGACAGAAACTAAAAAAATTGTTTACAGACAATTTTACGGCGTTTCCGTCCAAAATTGGTTTCGCTCCAACAAATGAGATTTTTGGCCAAGTATCTTTGAGCCAAAATAGCATTTGATAGAATGGGAGAAAAAACACCATTTCATCGTTCGGTCGATACACAGCCTGGCGTATCCTCGCCGAGGTCGAGGCTGTCAAGCAGCGAGTGGCGAGACATGCTTTGGGGCCCACCCGTGCGAGAACAGAGCGCGCCAATGTCGAGGCCGAGCTCGCCAGCGTCAAGGCGAAGCTTGCTTGCATCCATGCGAAGTTCGCTCGTGCGCTACGCTACGCGCATGAGGCCAAGAAGCATTTTCTAGTCAGCGACAAGAGGAAGGAAACGGCAGAAGACATACGAGGATGCCCAGCGCGCCGACGTTAAGCGCCGTGATGGGCGCCGAACAGGGCGACATGCCCACCGACTCGGCGCTCGCGTGGCTCGACATGGTCTTACTCGCGACCAAAGTGTTAGCCCCGTCCATCCAGCACGCGCTGGAGACGAACGCACCAGGAGGAGCACTGCCATGGACGACGTGTCTATAGAATGCGGGGCTCGAGCGACCGGCTCGAGCTGCGAGCGACGCTCACTGAGCAGGGAATGTCCCAGCTCTCTAGGCCCCGAAAGTGGGTTCGCCGCGGCGGCAACGCGACGCGCAAGCTAATGCCGCCCACTCGTTACTGCTACGCACAAGGCGCACCGACGGTCGATATGCATTCCCGTACCGAAGCTCGAGCAGATGCAGCTCCTAGACTGGATCGGGGCGAGGTGAACACCTCAAAGTGGCGCGCGCCACTCCATCGCGCAGACTCCTCGAGTCGTGGGCGGCATGCACCGGCTCGGACCCTCTCTATGACCACCGTCTCAACGTCAGCGCGTGCGTTTCCCGAGGAAATGCGTGCACCGCGCGACGCTTCGCAAGAAGGTGTCCGCCCTTGCAGGCAAGTTGGCGTCGGAGCATCATCGGTGGCTGACCCATCCGGGATAGGCAGGCGAGTCGCAGACGGCGACGCGAAAGCGGCTGGCGCGCGTTGGAGCCGGTCCGGTCCGATTCGGGACCAGTTCGAAACCTATGGAGCGATGCAAAGTACATTCGGGACGGTCCCGAATGTACCTCGCTTTGGCCCGCTTTTTCCCGAAAAACACGGGAAAAGAACGCGGCGTTGGCAGCCACCCTGTTCGCGCGCGCTTTCCCCAGAGAACGAAGCGAAAGAGCCGCGAGGAGCGAGCGAGCGCTCCGGTCCCGCCCCCGCCCGCCCGCCCGCCCGCCCTACCGCCCGCCCTACCGCGAGAAGAGACCATGGCGTCGTCCGCGCTCGAGCCCATCGACGTGGACAACATCATCGAGAAGCTGCTGAGCGTGCGCGGCGCGCGCCCCGGCAAGCAGGTGAACCTGACGGAGACGGAGATCCGCGGGCTGTGCCTGCACGCGCGCGAGGTGTTCCTGGCGCAGCCCATCCTGGTCGAGCTGGAGGCCCCCATCAAGATCTGCGGTGCGTCTCGCGCTCGGTACGGGCGAGGGGAATGCGTGGGCGCTCACGCTGCGGCTGTTTGGCTTGGTTAGGCGACATCCACGGCCAGTACTACGACCTGCTGCGGCTGTTCGAGTACGGCGGGTTCCCCCCGGACGCCAACTACCTCTTCCTCGGGTACGCTTTTCAGCGCCGCCACGTGCCTTTGGGTCCCCCCCCTGAGTGCTGACCGCCGCGCGCCGGGCGTTTGCTTGTTCGTAGCGACTACGTGGACCGCGGCAAGCAGAGTCTGGAGACCATCTGCCTCCTCCTCGCGTACAAGATCAAGTACCCGGAGAACTTCTTCATCCTGCGCGGGAACCACGAGTGCGCGTCGATCAACCGCATCTACGGCTTCTACGACGAGTGTACGCGCGCTGCTATGTATGTCGTCTGTGCAGCTGAGGTACACTAACCCCGTGATCTGTGCACGCCTGCGAACAAAACAGGCAAGCGCCGCTACAACATCAAGCTGTGGAAGACCTTCACGGACTGCTTCAACTGCCTGCCCGTGGCCGCCATCGTGGACGAGAAGATCTTCTGCATGCACGGCGGCCTGTCGCCGGAGCTCAGCCAGATGGAGCAGATCAAGCGGTTCGTACGCCCGACGGACGTGCCGGACACTGGTCTGCTGTGCGACCTGCTCTGGTCCGACCCGGACAAGGACATCATGGGCTGGGGCGAGAACGACCGCGGTGTCTCGTTCACGTTCGGCCCCGACATCGTGAGCCAGTTCCTCAAGCGCCATGACCTCGACCTCATTTGCCGTGCGCACCAGGTCGTCGAGGACGGCTACGAGTTCTTTGCCAAGCGCCAGCTCGTGACGCTGTTCTCAGCCCCCAACTACTGCGGCGAGTTCGACAACGCCGGCGCCATGATGTCGGTGGACGAGACGCTCATGTGCTCGTTCCAGATCCTCAAGCCGGCCGAGAAGAAGCAGCGCTACGCGTACAACGGCCTCGGCGCTCAGCGCCCCGCGACGCCTCCTCGCAAGTAGTGCGGTGGAGGGGTCGCTGGTGAAGAGGAGGTAGGACGAAGAGGTCTCGCGCGTTCTCCTGGTATTCATATTTTATGGCATCCAATGGGCGTGAAGCTGACGACCAGCGCTCTCTCCTCTTGTTGCATTGCAGTTTGCATCGAGTAGTCGATGAAATCTTGCTTGACGTTGTTGCTTGCTTCTCCCCATTCTTGTTGCTGCGTGCTTCTCCCCAATTTGTGTTGCTGCGTGCTTCTCCCCCATTCTTGACGCCTTCCAACTGGCTAGGCTGGGGGGGTCGCCGTGATTGACGCCGAAACACCGCCGGCCTGAATGTCATGGCCCGTAAGTCGCGGCGGAGCAGCAGCTGTAGCATCTCCGCGTCGACCATGAAGCACACTGACCCGCTCCACTTCCAATGCTCCTGTGTGTGGCTGTGTCGATTGCCCATCTAACGCTTGACCAGCAACGCCGTTTGCACCGCTCGTCCAGTGATGATGAAGCTCATCCAGTGCGCGGCGGCCGCGGCCAATGGCCGGCGTATCGCCAGCTCCAAGGCGTCGAAGAGCGCGGCGGCGGGCGGTAGGTAGCGGCAGCCTGCAGGACAAGATGGTTGTGCTGTGCCAGCACCGCAGGTTGGTCTTTCCGGCCTCGAACATCTATGGCGAACTCCCCAACTGCCTCGACGACGGACCGCTTGGTGGCTAACGCGGCCGGCGGCCGCGGTCAGCTGGCAATTTTAGCTTGCCGACTGGGTAACTGTGTAATGGTGTGACCAACCGACAGGGACGCTGATGAAGAAGAACATCCAGGAGGTACGAGTTCGTGCTGAAGCCGCCCAACTGCGTCAGCCTCGACTCGTCCGCGCTCATGAACTCGTCAGATGCGCCTTGTCCTCCTCCGATATGCTTCATCTCTCTCCACGCTCGCCGTGCCTCTGTTGCATGTGGCTGACGCTGTAGGTGCCTGACGGCAGTGTGGAAGGCGTCGGGCCAAGTGGAGAACTTCACGGACCCCATGACCATGTGCGGCGCGTGGACCAGCCGCTCGAGGCGGCGGCTGCGACGCAGGATGCGGACGCCGTGGCGACCTTGTCGCTGGCGCAGATGGACGCGCCTCTGAGGGAGCGAGCGGTGGCGTGTCCGTCGTGCAGCGAGGCGCACGCGTTCGAGGCGGCCAAGAAGTATAACCTGCTGTTCCGCACCAACATGAGGCCGACCAAGAAGACATATCAGAGGCTATTCTTGCGGCCCGAGATGGCGTACATCGACTTGGTGCACATGCAGAGCCCAGGCGAGATTTCGTTGCGGAATCTTTGTCCATTTGCCCGACGCCGAACGCGAGATTCTTACGCTTCGTGCTCTGCACACTATCGATATAGTGAACTGTAAACAGTTCGTACAACAAGCTACGCTACGAAAGCCAAGCCTGTCGACCCGACACAGTCGGGGGGTCTCGCTATAGTCCGAGACGCAAAGCCGCCCAGAGCGCTATCGCTGGAAGACCGTCTTGGAGCAGCTCTCGTGCGCCATCGACTCGTCCTCCCTCGTCCACGCGGTGGCGGGTGATGAGCGCACGCTTGGTTTTCGCGTGCCGCGTGCCGGGAAACGCGCAGACGACGAGGGAGTCCCTTGGATCGCGCTTGCTCCGCTCGCTTCAGGCTGTCTTGTCCGGAGGTCTGGCACTCGTCGACGACGGAGGGTGCTTCACCG